>JMRO03000146.1:0-16122 GCA_000743665.3 Scytalidium sp. 3C | reverse complement strand
GGATAAATAGTAGTATTTTATTTTAGATTTTGTTATTAGTTTGCAGAAAAGATTTAATAATACGAGAGATTTTAATAAAGATATTTCAAACAAAATCATAAATAGTGTTTTTTTCTTATTCGATAGTTTATAAATAACTTCGTTTTTTTTCGAAACAAATTTACTACTGTTTTTTAGCGATTTTATAATCAAGTTTTTTTTCGCTTAGGAGAGTTAGGTTAGTTGTCGAAAATGTTATTTAAGGGGTAAATTGCATTAGTGAATTAATAGAGTGTGTTATAGTAGTTGATTTAGTATTTAAAAACTGGTTCTTGTTTATAATTTTTTCAAATCTTGTTTTTTATTTTATTAATTTCTAATAGTTTATATATCTTTTGGTAGGTAAGAGAAATCAAGATATTAAGGTATTGTATACATGGAGTGAAAGAAAGTTAATAAATGAAAAAACAGATAGTTTTAGAGGAGCAGGATAGTTGTAAGGATATAGCCAAGTAGTAGTCTGTATTCTGAAAGACTAAGATAGATACAAATTGATCTCTGAACCTTTTAAATCTCCGGGGGAAAGCCCTTCTATTTATACTTGTAGAAACCCATAAACAAGCAGCTGGGTAGAGGCTACATAGCACATGACAATATTCTATACACGTGACATAAGACCCTGACACATTTAGCTATAACCTTTATACTAATATGCGTGGACTGCTGAGAGAATTACGCACGTGACGAAAATTCAAAATTACAACTTTTGTATAACACTTTGGCACACGACGCCTTAATAAAAACTCCGGCTCTATTTTAGTTCGCAGCACTGCCCGTGCTTTAGACCAAACTGTATGGTCTGGACTAGTATGTCCAAAAAGAAACTCAGAAACTCAACTTTAACTCAATTCGTATTGAATAGAGTTGAGTTAAGTTTGAGTTGTGTACATAATCGTTGGGTTGAGTTGAGTTGACCTTATAACTCAACTTAACTTAACTCAGCTCATTTAACACACTGGTCTGGACTGTACGGTCCACGGTTTTAATTCAAATATATTAGACCAGACTATAGTTTTATAGTCCAGTCTGAAATAAATATTGGAGACCGTATATTAATATTAGATTGTCTGGTTTAGTTTATAGAATCTGATTTAAAAAAAATTGTACAATCTCAAAAGTTTTTAAATTTTTATAAATATTTTACATTATATAATCCAATTTCAAAAACAATCTATATTTTTTGGATTTTTTGAGATTATGGTTTTACGGTTCAGTCTTAAAAATGCTTTTTTCAGACCGTGGATCGTACGATCTAGACTGTACGGTTCGTCTGAATTCCAGATCGTAAAAAAAGACCATGGGCCAGCCCAGACCGGACCGTGGTCAGTCTAGCTGCGAGAGGATTATAATATCATAGGAGGCAGGCCATAACATGTGCAGCACCTACACTTGCATTTCTCTAGATGTAGACCATTGACTGGACCCTCATTGCAATATTATCAGTACAAGGATGACGCACTTTCTCCCTTCCGTACCAGAAATGTTCTAATTGTTATACTTGGTGTTGACGGTGCTTCGACGCTCATGGCTACTAGAGGCTGGCGAATCGTATGTACTTGTCATGATTTCCGCTATCATTTACCAGAGGATGAATTGACAACAAAGTTGGCCCCAGCATTCTGGGCTCAAAACTTGAAGTTGTATATACATAGATAAATGAAAGGGAATATCAACGTACAGTGACAGAGTACAGAAGAGAGGCCGAAGACATCATGCATGTGACTCATGGTATTCGACATGGTAGATAGCAGCTCCTGGGTAATTCGCATAAATTTGCAACGTCACAGCTCTTACGCATTATGGGTCTGGAGATTGAACGCCTGACGCTGGTAAAGGAGACTCCTTAGGATCGCCTCCTGACTCATTGAACGGTCGCCCCCTTCTTGACATAATCGAAGCCTTCATTGTCCTGAAACTCCTCGCTATTAAATCGCTCACTCCAAGTCTGCCCCATCGGATCATAGAAAGGTGGCTCGCCGAAGATAGCTGTGCGTTTTCCTTCTCGTAGAGATTTATCGTATCCCCCAGCCACCGCTCGGTGGGCCACAATACGATTGTCCCAAATAGCCACAGCTCCTGGCGTCCACCTCCACCGAACGGTCAGATCGTCAGCAGAATGCATATGCTCGCGCAAGAAGGCCAACATGTGTACCCCCTCTTGCTCTTTCAACTCCTGAATATGGATCATGATCGTGGGGTTGTAGTATAAGCTTTTGAGTTTGGTGACGGGATGGGTACGGACCTAGGTGAATGCATTTAACGAAACGTGCTTTTCCGTCATTGTGGGTAAAGAATTATTACCAGTGGGTGCTTTTGACGTGTAGGGGGCTTAAATGCCTTGCCTCCACCATTGATGACATTGACATACGATACCTATCGGTCCCAACGATCAGTTTCTCCTGTAAAGAAGGAGGAGAGGGACAACCGCAGCAGAGTCCTTACCTCAGAGCTATGCACGCCATGAAGACCCTCAAGTAGTTTCTGATAGGTCGTGCTCAATTTGTCAAATAAGGCAACTTGGCTAGTGAAGATTGTATCGCCGCCAGTTGGCGGACTCTTATCCATGCGTAAGATGGTGTATGCAGGCGGGTTTACCTCGAAAGAATGGTCATTGTGGAAGTCATTCCCGAAGTTTGCGTACCCTCGGTCACTATATCCTATGTCAACGGAATTTCATACGGGTCAAAAGCAACGCTAACTTATCACGTCCAAGGATAGTAACATGTCGGGGATCCAACTGAATAGGGTCGCGGTCTGGCTAAGAGAAGCAAAATTAGTATAACACGCGCCTGGGCTTGCTCTCCCGAACTTACAATACCCCAATACTTGGTCAATTCGTATTGTTGATCGAGGGTCCAATCCTGACCTCGGAGGAAGACTACCCCACGCTGAAAACTGTCAGTTCGCTGGTCGATACAGGGCCATGAAACCCACCTCGGCGACTAGAAGTGCTAACTCATCCCTTTGTGCGTTGGTTAGCTGATTTATTTGTAGTCCATATAGCTCTGTGCCAATCCATGGTGTCAAATCATCAACTTTACTTGCGCGTGATAAGAGTGAGGTCTTCTTTGGATCTGCAAAATTTGCACGATCTGGCGGAGGCTCAAACTCTGGTATCAACGCCTCAGGAGGCTTATAATTGAGTACGGCAGATGTCAATCCAGTGTGAGTAGCCATGTTCAAATGATGGAGCAGAATGAGAGCAAGGGTTTGCACATCACGCTCGTTGCAAGCAGAAGATAAGTGGGTTATAACTATTGCTTTCCCTTGCGGAGTACTCCTAGCATCTGTCAAGCCCGCTTTCCGGCGTGCGAACTTCGGGAGTTCCTTTGCATAAGGCACTAAAAACCGGAGCCGAACCGATAAAGGCGCGGGATATATGGTGGCCCATAGTGTGGGCCGTCTCAAAATGTAATTTCGCATTTACCAGATTCCGAATAACCGATATACTGTAACGTTATAATTAATAAATCTACCCCAACGCGCACTTTAAGATTATTGTAACGCATACCTTGAAGCTATTATAATGCGCCATTAAGAGCCACTGTAGTGCGCGCCTAGAGTTATTATAAGACGTATCTACTTCAGTATAATATATAATATAATAACGTTTATTTACGATTATAGTGGTCTTTAAGTATACGTTATAATAGCGTAGTGTCACAAATTCCTCGCCTTTGAGCCAAGCCAGTCTTGCGCTAGCTAAGTTGGGCATCGCTGATTAACTCTCCATACAGTTTAGCTGAAGCAAGCATCTGAAACACCACAATTCTGAAATCTGGATTAACCTTCTTGTGCTAGAACTATCTCCTCCATATCTACACTTATAGGTACTCCTTCTATTAGTTTATATTTGAGTTGATCTATATTAACTTTGCTAGGTCCCTATCTTATAAAATTGATAGCTGAATATGATATACGGTGGAGGGAAGAGCTTTTTGGAACTATCGTACAATTCTTTCATCTGACCCAGACTCGCTCTTACCGTCCCTAAACTTTCCTTTTGATTGGTGAATACTGGATCCGCTTCTTGTAGGCGTACCTATGAAGTTGGTCTTGTGGACTTTTGGTCTTTGTAATCTCCACAACTTCAAAGAATAGGTTGACAAATGGTAAGCTCATCTTCCGCAACAGACCAGGACAGCTCTTGCCTCGCTCAAGCCCCCCTGATTCAATTTCCATTATACTCCTTCGTGCCAACCACCCATTACGCAGCTACATTCTTTTTGTCCCTACCTCACTCACATTTTCGGACTATACTTACTCCAACTCCTTATTTTCTTCCCATAGATGAAGAAGAGCAACGGACAAGGCAAGAATGCAATACTTATAAACCCCAGCAAACTTGTTGCCCAATTCACACCCAAGTTATGATACATTCCTGCTGCGAACATTGGAAATCCACCTCCGAACAAACTACGGACAAAAGTATTGCCGGCAAGAGCCGAATTGGCGAACATGAGGTAGACGTCGATGATGTAGGACATGCCTTGTAGTAGGACGAGCTCGACGGCCAAGCCAATCGGGATGCCGGCGACGACTTGGGCCGCCCAATGCACAGATGGACTGCTTGTCCATGCGAACCAGAAGAGCCCGATGGGCAGGAGAATGGCGCCGAGGATCATTGGCAGAAGACGCTCCTCGGGAATAGGTTTACCGCCATTGGTGAGCATTTTGCGTTTGAAGCGGGTTTGTGACGTATAGACTATAATAGCCACCCCAGTCATAACGCCGATGGTGATACCTAAGAAGGGGAGTGCCCCAACACCAAGATTCCAATGCCGTTGCTCTTGGAAAGCGATGGGGTAGGCTTCGAAGAAGAGGTAGACGACACCATAGATGAAGGACATGTAGAGGGTTATAAGTAGGAGGATAGGTTCTTGAGCTAACATCGCAGCAGGGCGGAGAAGGTACCGCTGGGCGATATTTCGGAGATCCACCCGCTGCTCATCAGCCGGAGCATGTAGAGCCCAATTTTTCGTCTCGAAGCGGAGCCGGCTCGCTTTTTGTTGAAGAATGACCGGGGCGTAGCTTTCGCTGCATAGGAAAAGCGCGATAAGCCAGAAGGACATTGCTAGGATAAATGTCATCCATGCCGTCCACCGCCACCCTAGGTTGTTGTTCATGACGATGAAGCCACCTGCAATTGGGCCTGCTACTGGCCCGATAAATACTGCCCCAGTGAATAGTCCGAGCGCAAGTCCTCGCTCCACGGGGCCCCAGAAGTCAGCGAGTGCACCCCCGATGATAGCCATCGTTGACGCGCCGAAGGTACCTTGTAGGAATCGAAAGAGCATGATTGTTTCGACGTTACGGGCGACGGCGACGGGAATCTGGAAAATTGCAAAGATGAAATAGCCGACGAAGAGCGGGGTTCGACGGCCATACAGTTCGCCTGTGGTAAGGAGCAGGTAAACATTTGGAGGGCTGAGAAAGGGCGGGGAGGAAAAGGAAAAGATACGTACTGAGGGGACCCCAGATCATAGGACCTACGGCAAATCCCTGTAAATGAAAGTTAGCGAGAATGTTCTTATTTAGACAGTGGAGCTTCGGGGGTTAGAAGGTAGACGGACGAGCACTATCAGGCCTGTGCCTAACGTCATAACTTCTGTGGATACACCGAATTCCTTTGACGTGGCGTCTGTTGCGGTGCTGAAGATGCTACTTGAAAAGGTGAGGGTGAATGTCAGGATGGCGTAGAGGACAGTGACGAGGTATTTCTTGCTCTTGGGCCAATTCTGAGGATTTTGAGGGTCGTCAGGACCTGTAATGAATGCTCAGTCGGGTTAATCTGCACATCTGGACTTGAAGCAACCAGACCTTCCCATCCGACGAGATTGGGATCGTTCTCCTTCTCATTCGGCATCACTGCCGTATTCTGAGTCTCCTCCTTTTTGCTCTCAATGCTCTCGGCTGCAGCTGAGTAGTCCACGTCTTCTCCATTGGAGATGCCTTTCTCCCCATCTGATTCTTTGTCTTCGATATGTGTGCTTTGCTTGGCTGAGGAGGATGTCGTTTGATCGCCATTGTCGAAAGCAGTATGTAGGTGCTCAAGCCGTACGGGCTCTGTCAAAAGCGTGTGGGAGGAGGTTTCTTCATTTCGATCTCCAGGATGGTCCATAATTACTATTGAGCTCTAAGGTATGTGGCTTGTCTGGACGGATTACTAAGTTACTGAATGCTTACCGGACGCCATGTTATAACGGCGATTCGGGCTTCCGGACCTTCGGACCTTCGGTAGAGGAGCTCAGGAGCTCAGGGTTAAGAGTTCGGCGTTGCTAAATCGAAGCCGCATCCTGGTCAAAAGGTTGACTAAGCCAGGCATCAACTTTGCATAAAGTAATCTCTGAATACCAAGAGGCCTATAAAGTTGATAGATTAGGGTCTGGGTTATCCGGCTCCGGGGACGGTGAGAGTTCTCCGCTTAGGTTTATCTCATTAAAATAATTTATTAGAGTGTTCATCAAAGTTATATATCGTCGATTTGATTTAAAGATTGTAATTCAAACTTAACTTAACTTAACCTAACTTAAATTTAAGTTTTGAGCTTGTCTTTCTTATACTAGGTACTATCGGTTATAGGATTTATAAACTCTATAGGTATTATTAGTTACAGAGTTTATAGGCTTATCTGTAAGTTCTTTAGTTTTATAAATATTATATATAAATTAAATTTATTAATAAATTATATAATCAAAACTTAGGGACAGGTCAACTTTTTATTCACGTGCTCGCTTATCCCTGCTACGGACAGTTTTGCTAAACTGTCCCTCCACGTTATCCGTACGCTTGGCCGCAACCTCTGTAGAAGGAGCATTATCCGAATAGCCGAAAGCAGATCATCCCGTCTCGGATCGGATCTGGTCATAAGTAGTTTGTGTATATTGGAGGTACTTAAGTACTTCTCAAAAGAGCCGCATGGTAGAATACGACCGAACTACCGAACATCCGGAGTGGCGGGGGGAAAGATCTCGGTAGACTAAAGTAGCTAGTGTAGAGCACAAAACGTGAGCACATGATTAACCGAGCTTTAGCCGGTCACTTTACAACTGTCGAGAAGGATCAATCAGTTAGCTTAATTTAGTTAACCTCAATCGATACACCTTGATTTGCCTCCAAAAAGCTGCTCACCAAGTCTAATGTGACTCTAGGGACTGCAGCATTTAAACATTGATTAGCCAATGGCCGCTACTAGAGCTATTCCCCTTAATTACTGGAGCTTTCCCGCCCCTTCTGAGACTAACCTGAAAGGGATAAGTGCCTTCCTAATTAAGACTAGCTCACGGGTAAACTTTTAGCCGATAGATTCTCTCTTCATAAACAACTTCAACAACAACAACAACTTCAATCCAGGCGCTTCAATAGCTTCAACTCAGGTGACTTCAACGACTTCAATGACTTCAATAGCTTCAACTCAGGCTGCTTCAACAACTTCAAATAACGACTTCAACTCCACCTCGATGACATTAGATCTAGCACCTCCGCTAGTTGATTCAAGTAGTTCAATCCAAGTTATTACCTATGAGCCTAAAGATCGCGAGTAACCTGTAATCTGTAACACATTCCAAAGAGATGATGCGATATCGCACATTTGCAAGATCACGTGAAAAGAGGGGGATAGCTCTTGTACGGTAGCGGCCTTAGCCAATAGAGGGTGGGCCTAATTACGCCCACATGTTTATACCTCTATGGGGGATAAGGCACTCACTTGATTTTCACGACTCGGCCTTTGGAGCGCCAGAGGAGGAGGATGATAATCAGTGCACAACTAATCAACCCTATAATCACCCTACCGAACGTTCGATCATCGAAATTCTAATATACAGATCTTTTCACGAGAAGTACCTTACCCTTCTTAGCCTTCTTATTCAAGGCTCTCTGACCATACACTCCGGAATATGCCTTGGCTACCATACATATAAGGCAAGACACAAGACATGTCTAAACGCCAATTGATTTCTAAGAGCTCCTGTGGTTAAGTTCTCTATATAGCATAGTCACACGTTCATTTGCCCTTGATTTGTTGCGCCGTACGCGCGAGCTCCAAGACATCTGCAAACGGCACCTCGTTATCTAATACTGTTAACCTACCGAAAATACCACAACCCATACTTAGGTATGAAAAGCTCTTCTCGGCGGTGCTCCTTGTGGCTACGTCCAGGAATATAATGCAGATGGACGACGCGATGAGGTCGAGAAATTTGCTATGAGTCGTCCATGTTGTCAGTCTTTGGAATCAAGATATCGTGGATCGAAACGGCAATATCTGGCATACCTATCGATGATTTCCATGTTCAAAATTTGGTTAGCGATCGCCAACACCACTTGTGCAGAGTTGACGCATAAATCCACGCATTTTCTTCGACAGTCTTTCGAGACCCGACCATCTGACCGGTTGCCCACCCAGGGGAAGCATATCATGTAGACAGCTTCATGGTACTGGCGGAAAATGGATAGAGTGATATCGCGCACATAAAGGTCGTCGAGGGTCAGGTGCGTGTTCTGCTTATGAATCTCCTGCAGAGGAGTCGGGAGGTGTTTTCTCCAACCCTCCAAGAGTTCGAAAGCTGTCTTCAACTTCTGCTCCCGCTCTATGAGGGACTGTCTGAGCGCTTGCTGGGTATACAGCATCTCGGCTGCAGAACTGATAACAATGGCGTAATGACATTGGACAGAGAACCAGTCTATCTCCGTGCCAGATTCAGGTGGGGCATGGTCAATCCAGTTGTGGCTGAGTACCTATTCGTATTGTCAAAAAGTTTCTTTCTTACCAAATATTGCAAAGCGGCTCCTACTGGGGAAACTCCATGCCGCAGACACTGAGGGGCCTCGATTGAGTATAGATACCATAGACTCCTCCTCGCAAGATCCCTATCCTTGTTGCTCATATTCGAACCATACATTAAATTACGGTAATCGAGTTTCAACGCCCTTGCACAGCTGACAGCACCTGCTATAAGCTCACAGTGAATGATCTCATCAATTTGCTCCGAGATAGTTGTCTAAATGGCCAATCAGTCAAACTGTGAGTTCGCGGGCGGGTTAGACCGACCATTGCTAAAATCGTCTAGGCAGTCAGTACTGAGCAATACTTGTGGTGTAGGGTTCGGATTACCTGGAATTTTAGTAGAGTGTTGGGCGAGCGTAAAATACTACCACGAGATCTTAATGGTATCTTCGCATATTGGAGAGCCCTGTTTCTTTCCTCTGAATTAACAGGGCGCTGGGAGAAGGTGAGGTAGGCTTGATATCCAAAGACCATGACAGAATCCATCAGCGATATCGAAATTGACCCCTCTTGAGTCTGGCCTACGTTTTCTCTGACAATATTGTCGAGATATTGCATTGTCAAGAAGTTCGGAATACTATCAACGTTCGCGGTCATTCAAAGTAAATAGGGGAGGATTCGATTTACCCTACTGGTCGTTGGAAGCATGCTGTTTGTAATTAACAAATGGTTGGATTACTGCATCATGACCACAACACGTACCAGCTTTGCAGCTTTCCATGAGGGCTTCATTATTCCTGTACCAGCTGGCAAAACCATCGTGGCACGGCTCATTAGCAAGGTCCATTAACGACGGTGGAACCTTTATCGTAGATAGCCTCTTGAAAATCCGAACTATCTCGTCCCGTTTGGAGCTGCTTATATGACCTAGTTCTCGATCCTGTATTGAGAATACTGCGCTGAGAGAATAGTCGACGCTGGGTATGGGATCTTCAAGCAGGGCTGATCAATATTTGTCGTTATCTGAGTTCAAAGATGGTCTCCTACCTAGAAAAGTTTTCGTGGGGCTAGCCTAACTCATAGGAATATGATTAAATGATAATATTTTTGACCAAGATTGTCGCATTAGCTCTTACCTTCTCGCTGAGAGTGAGATACTCGATCAATTCTCTTGAAAGGCCCGACGACTCGGAGCCCTGTATCGGTTGATTATACGACTGAGACAAATCTAGGTCATTCACTGCAATTGGTGTTGCACCTTTGACCGCGCTAGTGGGCAGAGTGGTTAACTGGTCGTCAAAATCCAATTGCCAGTCAGCGTCTGTAGTGAAAAGCGGCCAAAGTGATACATTTGAATCAGGTTCGCTGCTCATCTCCGTAGGCGGTGGTGCTGAGGTTAGGCTGGTAGCATTTCCCACCTCTCTCGAGAGGCCCCAGGGAGAATTTTCGGACCAGGTTCGTTTAAAGTTTTGAGTTTCCGAGAGAGAATCTAGCCCTTGCAGATTGTTACCTGACCGATTCTCTAGAGAGCCGAGGGTCCCCGTTGACGAGGGCGCCGAGCCCATAGACTTCTTGGCGGGTTGACGTTTTCTGGGCTGCTGGTAATGGCACTCTTCGTCGTGTCTCTACTCAGCTTCATCAGTCTTGAGCACGCTGGCAAACCGGGTCTCGCACCTTGCAATTCAAACACGGGTTACCACCATTGCCTTCGAATACCTATTGGTCATCTGGTTGGCTTCTCACTGGCAGGTGCTGAGAACACTAACATCGAATTTTCTTCAGCTTGCACATCCCACAGGCCCCTTGCCTGCGTGGCCTCCATTGCTTCTCGGTCGTACAAGGTGGAGTCTCGGGGGTTGCGTGAGGAGGCGAAGCTGTCTGGCCTGGTTGATACCAAGGCTGCTCCATTACCATCCTCTAGAGAAGGCTGCAGGGAGCACGGTCTGCTTCAAAGTCCACTAGCGTTTGCCAGTCAATAAACCTCGGAAGCACGACTTTTCGGTCGGCATGTACCTGTTACAGTCGTCAGAGATCACTATTTCTTTTTACACACTAGCATGCAGTTGAACGGGAGGGAGATGGTATTTCACACATTCGCGTCAGATGAGAGCGCTTGAATTGAGGAAGACTACCCTAAAATCTCACACACGCTAAAATACACTAAGGTCTAATGAGGTAAGGTCTAAATTCAGGGGTATGACCAATGAAACAGTATGAAAAATTATACTTCGTAAAATCTGAAATTAATAAAGCAAACCAATATAAAAGAGCGCAATTTCCCTGATTTCCGGACATCTTTCTTGTCCATCCTCTATTACATTTTAAACATTGTGGGTAACGTAATTCCGGGTCCACTCGTCATCCCGGTCCACTCGTCACTCAATATTTACCGCAAAATCAAGCAAAATTACTTCCTGATAACTCAACTATATTATTGAATTCCAGTTTAAAACTTGAAAATCATATTTATACAATATTATTTAATAAGTATATAAATTTTAGTCTCTGCAGGGTATCATGCACTGGGTTGGCATCAGCCCTAGTGTACCTCGTCTTCGTAGCCCTAACTGGGTAATTGAATTTTTTACTAAATACTCATAAATACCCTGACAAACTACGATAGTGGAGTATCATGTTCGTCTAGCGCGCAATGTATTGGAGCTCGCAATTGTAGACATTCATTGATGTACAAGGATTGCATTTACTCAGTTATCTCTAGGGTTTAGTAAGCCTCGGCTTGCTCACATATGCTAAATGGGGCATTCAGATCACAGAAGCGGTGGCTTTCACCGTTGCACGGATTAATATCGCGACTCCCACTCACTGGTTCGAAATTCTGACCCTAATTTGTCCCGCATGAGTGCGTAGCGAAAGTCAGACTACGTAAGATACTGCGCATGTTGCGATTTGATGATGAAATTGCGACGTTGTCCGTGTCGCTGTGCTGTGGCTTGCGAAAGAGAGGGGAATAATGCAAGCCGAGGAGACCCAAGGTGCGAAGTTGTCAGAGAATCACATATGTAGGGGTATAAGCAATCGGGAATTGGGAGTTCTCCTTTGTTGTTCACAATTATAAACCCAGTTGTTCTAATAATAATATTCTTTGTTTACCAATTCCACTAATATAACGATTGCTTCTTTACATCTTGATCATTATATTACCGAAGTTTATCATTTTAAACCAGTATTAGTCGCCGACTATATGTGTTTATGCACACACGAGTCTACAGCGCTTTTTTAGTACAGAGTCTATAACACTTAGCATAACAGACTTCGGGGTTACAGCACCCTTGTCACAAGTCTATACAGCTCCTATCTCGCAGCCACCTGCTCCCTAGAACCTGGGGGGGTCAGAGAATCACATATATAGGGGTATAAGCAGTCGGGCATTAGGAGTTCTCCTTTTGTCGCTGACACTAGTCTTCTACGTATTACCGCGACTGCTGGCACGTAATTTGGTCAAGACACATAGATAAAACTTGTCAAGTTCTCTGTGTATCTGAGCCCGAGACCTCAGCGCCTCCCACCACAGCCCTTCGTCGGACACCGAAGTCGCTTGCATTTACGTTGATATGCTTTTTCTAAGGTATCAGATGAATGCTTGGTTTGTGGCGCTCGTATCTCGATACGGGTACACGAGCCGTTTTGCTCCGAGCGGCACAGGCGGCGAGCGTTGAAAGCTTGAATTGAAGTCAAACTGGTGTACAAGCTAGCGCGAGCATACAACGCTTCGTGTCAGACTCACAGCACACTCCCCGCTTCGTACAGCGGGCACAAATTGACTTAGCTTTGTCGCACCGCACTGTGGATGCTGCACAAGCATCGCAGCTATAACGCAGCTTGGGAGGTGCCGGCGCTATGATCGTATCAAAGCGCTGGTTCGATGGAGCAACAGCAAAGCAGATATCGCGAAGAGTAGACTCTGCGGCATCCTGATTGGTACTGATGTAGAATGCTAGATGCAGTGGCAGTACGAAAGATAATCACGCCGAGTGCTCGTGCCGCTTTAGGACGCGTGGATGGTGCGTAGAAACCGGTGGATAGTTCCTGCAGGATGCCACGTAACATGAGAGAGCAGGCTGGACAGGTAGATTATTGGGATCGAAGCTGTGTAGTCAGACTGTTATCAGTGTCGACGCTCAGGTTTCCCAAGCTGGGCAATGGAGCCAAATCGATGAGGCACATGGGACAGCATCAGGGTACATCGAGATATCCACACATATCCCGCACTCCATGTCCCTCTCCCGGGCTTGTCAGAGCTGCAACAGGCTATTGGGCCCTGAGCGAGCGAGCCGGGATGGCGCCGGGGAGCTACGAAGCTATCCAGGGTCACCCGCGGGAAGGTCTCTGCCGCTTGGCTGCTTTGGCCCAAGCTGCACCGCCAGGCAGGGTGGCACCGCTCACGCCGTCCGCATCTGGGATAACGCAGCGCCTGCTCGGGGCCTCAACCGGACGGCGTGAAATGGCGCAATAGCGTGGCGCCCAGGCAAGGGCCGGGGAGGCAGCGGGCGAATTTCCCGGTTATTTCTTATCGCGCGATCCCATCCAGAGACCGTTGATCGTGGCACAGCTTCCGAGGGAGAATCGGTTTCACAGCCGCAGGACAGGTGTGCTTGCAGAAACCCAGGGCGTAGGGCTGTGCCGTGGATTTCGACGCAAGATAAGACCAAGGGTTCTGGTGGTGATGCCGCCCTATCATGGCATCAGCCTTCGGCTCCGGGTGCAGCACCTGCCGTGCTACCCTGGCGTCTTGCCGCCGCAGCTTCAGCTATCGTAATGCGGCCACGCTATTGCGTGAAAGCTGTCTTGCATCGTCATCACATCAGTCAACTGCCTGTATCAGAGTGCTCTGGGTTATCGTGGCAACACCTACGGGCAAAGAGCTTGATGCATCCGATGTGCTAGTCACGACCGAGGTTCTCCGCCTGTCAAGCTCTGATTTAACCTTAGATACATAAAAATGCAGCTCCATTAGTTTCCGCAATGGCTTCCAATAGCCTATGCCGGGTGCGTCCTCGCCTTCCTACGCGTATAGTGTCAATCAGCTTACGGAGTTTTTGTCTTCAGATCTAGCCAGTGGGGCAAGCCAGGACTCCAAGACCTTGATCGTATTTCCGAGCATCCTCAGCCATCCATCCCTGCCACTGAGAGATGTGCTCGTCGGCCAGCGGTCTGGATCCGTAAGCTGAGCGCCTTACGTACGTCGACCTATCGATTTCCTCAAACTGATGCCTGGAGCAGCATAGCTCTTCCGTGGCACACCATTTTCAGTGGCGCTCGTACCTAGCCAATATGTGAAAGTAGCAATTCCGGTGGTGAAAGTATTGGATGCCTAAATTGCACAGCGGCTGGCTTAATCTGGCAGCTCTTGTCAATCTGATCAAGTATGCAAGATACCGTAAATTAACTTTGGAAGTGTTAGAAATTGAGTTGCTTATGTTATAACTAGCTAGTGGAAGGGTTTTAAGTACTGTACAGATATACATGAATTCAACCAATCACCCGTCAACCATTCCATTGCGTAAATCATAATCTTGACAGGAAGGAGGCGGCAGCTTGGATCACGTGAAAATGCAACTTGTCATTTTTTGAGATGCTCAAAGCTACACTAGGACCGGGTACTTCGCCAAGGGTATCTTTTTATTGCGAAGTCTTTTTTAGCTGCATCCAGTTTATTAGCCAAGGAATCCTTCGCACCTTGGCAAACCCCCACCCGGGTGTAGTTCGCGGATCAAAACACTAATTACCAAGTTCCACGGGTAAGCTCATTTTATCCTAAATACATTTCTGAGAATGATTAAGGACATTTGAGACATTGCGGGCCTGTAATTCTCGCACACTATTCAAAAAGGATCAGACTAATGAATAGTTGATGGGGTGTCTTATGCAAATTATGCTTTGGCTGCCCATCTAGTTCATAAAAATAGTAACTGCCAGCAATCGCCGTACCTTCGTGACGAGTCTTACAGATCGTATTATTGCAGCAATCAGGTGCTTCAAAAGAAACCTTAACAATTCGAGTACGAGCGGAGGAGATTGAACTCAGTTCAAGCTCAGGTTCAATTCAGCTGAGATCCAACCTACTCAAAAGAAATAAATGTCAAAACTGATATGCTATTACATATATTTATAGTCCATGTATGTTGGCATTGAGGTATGCACCCAAATATCAACTCGGACTCACGGTTTATTCTTGCTAGTTGTTACACCAGCTTGCACTGCATGTTTCTGATAATGATTATGTGATGGTCCGCGGGGATAATACAATTTGTTACAAAGCGCAAAAAACTCCTAAAGGTTGCTGTCAGTTAACTCCATAATCCTGAAGATGCCTACCACATCACACTAGGAACCTGGCAATCCAAATTCGGAATCTAGGAGGTTGGAGAACTCTGCTCATCTGGAACTCGAATGAACTCGAAAGCCAGTCCCTCTAACTAAGTGCCAACTCAGGGTCATAATATAGCTTAGTCTGAACAAGAAGTAGCGAAATCTCTTAAGTACTTCTCAAAACTTTTCATTGTAGCTTGTCTAATAGTAGGCTACAGAGGTCCTGTAGTTGGTAGATACGGATGCATCCATGGAAAGAAATGCCTCATCAACCCCATTAAAATACACATCGGCGTCCCCCTTGGAAACTTAGCCCCTACTCCACACTGGGCATTCACCACACCCACATTCCTTCCATCTTACTTTCCCTCCTCATCTCCAGCCGCCTCGATCATACCTGTAGAGAGATCTAAGTAGCTGATAAAGCTCTTCTTCATCGAGTATTAATTTGTGGACCCGTGAAACATCTACAGACAAGCCAGCGGGCTTGATGAAAACCCGGGAAACCCAGTCTTCGTGCGAGCGGAGAAACACCTCAGTGAGCCTCAAGTCCTCATAGACATTGGGAGCTGCTGCCAGCATGATAGGCCGAAACCAGCCAGGCATGTGGCGAGCAAGATGATCATCAATAGTGGCGGAGCTGAGAAGGACCAACTTCGGTAACTTGAGTCTGGACCAGCCTCTGCTTTAAGCTTCTGCAATGCTTGGATAACAGTGGCAGCACTGTCCTGGCTGACGCGGCAACCTGGGACGTTGTCATTGGTGGTCATCACAAGACGTAGCTTTTGCCCGGTAAAAATGGTTGATACATGTGGAGAGGATTGCAAGATTATAGTATCGAAGCATTTGTCAGAATCCTCAAAAACAATTGTTGCAGGTATATTCGCATGTTTTCTTATCTAAATATATTATATATAATTAAATTATCTACGGCTATTTATATAAATTGTAATTAAAATCAGGGTTGGGAAAAATTAATTTAATTTTTAATTTAAATTAATTAATTAAGTAATTAATTAATTTTA
>JMRO03000145.1:0-31482 GCA_000743665.3 Scytalidium sp. 3C | reverse complement strand
TTATTATTATTATCACTATTCTCTTTTTTTTCTTCTTTACTTTTTTCTTTTTTTCTATTATTTTCTTTTTCTGATATAATAATTATTTGTGTATTATTAGTATCTTTATTGTTCTTGTCTTTTTTCTTAGTTAAATTCGCAATATTAATAATATCTTAATTCTAGATATTAATTAATTATTGCTTAACAAAAGTTCAAATAATCACTTATTATTTTGTTATAACTCTTTCGAAATTCTTTAATTTCTTTGACAAATTTTTCCAGTTTGTTATTAACTTTCTTTACTGCTAATATTTAGTGTTTTTTTTACTTAGTTACTTCTATTTTGCTAAGTTTTTTTTTTTGATTTCGGATATTGTTTTCGTGTTTTTCGCAAACTAAAAGAATTTTTTTACAATGTTTTAGGTATTTTTTATATTAGTTTAATTAATAGTTAACAATTGCTAAACTTACAATCTTTTATTACTTACAATAAAAATATTATTACTTTTTGCGATCGTTAATTTGAAGATTCTATTACACGATTTCAAAAGTCTAATAAGTTAGTTAAAAATTAGTTATAAGTTCACAAAAGTAAATTTACAAAAAGAGGAAATACTTATAATATTATAAAATTTAGAAAAAGTTCTATAGCAAATATATTTGTTAGAAACAGCTGTTTTACAACAGTTAATTAACAATAACTTCGAAAGTTATTAGTATTTATAATCGTCGTCACTACAAAAAGGAAATTAACTACTATCCCAAATAAAAAATTTATAAAAACAACAAAAACAAAGGAATTCATGTAGTTTAATCGTTGCTAAAACACTTTTGCTTGTTTTTAAAAATATATTAAATCTGTTAATATATAAGTAATTAACTAATGTTTAATACAAAAAAATAACGAAGATAATTATAAAATAAAAAAGTATAAGATAAATGAATAATAGAAATTAATAAAAGTTAAAGTAAATTTATCAAAGATATACTACTAATATTACTGAAGGAAAGCAAGAGGAAAATTTAAGAAACTCAGAAACAAGTGTTAAAGAAAAGAGATTAATATTTTAAAGTAAATATATTAGAGAAAAAGAATAAATTTATAAGAGAAATTGTTGTATATATAAATCTGGGGTATAATATTTTATTTATACCTGGAATATGTGTTTTTAAAGAGATTTTGTAAAACTTTTAATATTTGGAAATTATTCTTTATATAAAAATTATTTTATTAGTAAATTGTTAAAATAAAAGCGAGTTTCAAAAAAAGGTAATTTAAAAAAGAAACTCGAGTTATAGTTTTTTTGAGTTTTATTAATTAAAAATACTTAGGTATTTGTAATATAAGAAATAGTCGAAAAAATTTACTTATTTCTTGTTAATTAACGTTTGTTGTTCAGAAAATATAATATCTTAAATTATTAATAAATATTTCCGAAAAAAGAACAGTGTTATAATCAACTGTAAAACAGAATAAACTAAGATCTGAGGTTTGGTACTATTCTAGGGCCTTATATTACATATAAGTAATTTAACAGTCCCTCTGTTTTACTTTCAAAGGGAGCAACTAAATTATCTGCTGCTTTAGTGCTCCTAGGACAGGAGCTTAGCAAAGGAGGGTATTTTGTCAGGGTTTTATGTCACGTATATGGAATATTATCATGTGCTGTATAACCTCTACTCAGCTGCTTGTTCATGGGTTCTTACAAGTATAAATAGAGGGGCTTTCCCCTGGAGATTTAGGGGGTTCAGAGATCAATTTGTAGTCATTCTATAGTTTTGGAATACAGTCCTTGACCTACCAGCTACTCTCCAGCTACTCTCCAGCTACTCTCTGGAGATATCCACAGTTATTGTCTACCTATTAACCTGCTCTCACTCCGTACTACGCAGCACCCTGACAAGTAGGCCCAATCCCCATCCTTGAAGAAGAAACAAAAAAAGGGCCCGCCATATCAGAGAAGGGGTTGACCGATATTTACACTCAGGAGGGAGTAATATCGAAAATTGTTGCTGTAGTTTCTATGCAAGAGTGCAGAGTACACAAATGTTTTGGCAACTGAAATAAACTTCGTATTGAAGATATGCGCCCCCTTTAATTGGGACTTATATGTAATATATATACGAACCTCTGAGTTTATTCACAATGGATAGACACAAAAACTAGTAGTTCATTCAAAGCTTACTGAACGTATGATTTCAATTAGATTCAACTTCCTTGTTTTGTAACTTCCCGGTTGCTATTGCGAAGGCAGTCTCTCATCCGCCCAAGTTGGTACTATAAGCTATGGTTTTAACTGTATCCAAATTCTCTTGTCGAGATTTGATATTATCGACAGCTCTTGAAAAGGCATCAGGCCCTAGTACTAGCCTTAGTACACTCTTTATACCTAGTCCCATCCCAGTGCCGACGACAACTTCAAAAATTCTCTTCGCAGCTTTTGCCGGATCGCCAGATTGCGTACCATGGGCAGCTTGAAATTTGTCAAACATTGTCTGCAATGAGCCTGTCTTATATGCCGCACTTGGTGTCACCAACGGTGAAGCCTCATTGCTTAAGAAGTTGGTACGGAACATGCCTGGTTCAACAATCAACACCCGCAACCCCAGTGGTTGAAGTTCCTTGTGCAAGGCCTCTGACCATGCTTCGACTGCAAATTTACTTGCTGCATAGATTGAGCACAGTGGCAAAGGATCAATCCCTGCGATACTAGATATGTTAATGATGGTTCCCGACTTGCGAGACCTCATCATGGGAAGGATAGCCTGCGTCGTGCGAATCAGCCCCCAGAAATTGACTTCGAACTGCTTCTTTGCTTCCTCTTCAGGGATCTCTTCTGCCACACCAAGAATGCTATAGCCAGCGTTATTTACAAAAACATCAATAGCTCCAAATTCTGTCCAAGCTTGCTGGACGATCCTTTCAATTTCCGCTTTGGGCGAAGATACGTCCAACATAAGCCAACGGCCACTTTGTCTAGAGGTGATTTCTTCCACAAGATCTGGAGTTTTGCCAGGGTTTCGGGATGTGGCGATGACATTGTGTCCCTGTTCTAAAATGCATCGTGCAAGTGCAAGACCCAACCCCGAAGAGCACCCGGTGATGAGCCACGTCAGAGGCATGGTAAGCTTTAAGAGTGGTCAGCTCGCGGTTCTGACTGAACGGCAGAAATACTGAAAACAATGTCAACCTGAGATGATACAATGTCATGGTCATCACCAGCGACGATGAAGTCCTGCACAATTACCTGCTAAAGGTGAGCAAGCTCTGCTTATCTTTGTAATTCGCCAATCTATTATTGAGACAGCGTAATGCAAGCCTGCAAAATTGATTTGAATTAGTAGTAGTTCCGAAGAAGAAGGCGACTTGGCAAAACCAGTGTCTCGAGCCATGGAGTCGATAGTAATAGAATCATTTTCTCTAAGCAGCGACGCCCATGACTTCATGAGAGGGAAATGCTGGTTGAAAAATGTCCAAGGAAACACAGAATACTTTGGAGTGATTCAACTAGTGACGATGATAACCTCCTTTTCTGGCATTAAATCAGACGAGAGCTTTAGAACAAAAGTATTTGGACTTGGATCCACCAGAAGCTTCGGAACCGTAGTTTGATTTTCTGGCAAAGACAAATACGGAGATTTTAGGTACTTGTCATTTGGCATATCAAAATCAGATGGTGTACATATGATCACAATAGATTAATACCACATTAATGGATCGAACGAAGTCATGCCATGCTATTCTGGATCTTTTAACTGAGATACAGGAGTTCTCTCCAAAGCATCCTGCAAGATTGTTGAACAGCCATCCACATTTAAACACCTGGCTCTCCAACTTTTAAGCTACAGTCTCAACATGGTCTATCGTGAGCTTTTCTCTCAATTCGGGAGGACTTGGCTGCGACTTAAATTCTGTCTCAACATACTTTCCAGTCTCCTCCCACGTTGCAGCTACTTTATCACCGAAAAGCTCTGCCATTTCCTCAAGTGATTTGTTCTACTCTTTGTCAGAACTTGAAAAATGAAAACAAAGGGATATGTACTCACTTTCGTCTCAGGATAAAAGAAGTATACAATAACTACGTATACGCAATCGAGAATTAGCCAGATGATGAAATACCTCCATGTTATAGCATCAATAGCTAGTGGAGCTGTCTGTGTCATAAGAACACCCATAGCGTTGAAGACAATAAAGCCACAGGCAACGCCCGTGGTTCTTATCTTTGTTGGCATGATTTCTGATGCATACTAGAATTAAGTGAGTCAATTGGATAAGCTGCTTCCATGCAAGGGTAATATGGGACCTTACCGTAGTACCAAAAGTATTCATTACAGCTGCATAACCGTAGGTGGTAAGGAAAATTCCCACGTTGACACCTTTGGCCAAGCCAAGATTGGTGTTTCCGCCATGTTCGAAAGCGGCCCAAAGGGCGACAATAATGATAGAGGCAGGAATCATAATCGAGTATGAGAGAAACTACAAGCATGTCAAATGTCTAGCTTTCTCACTAGTGAAACGCTTAACGCTTCTTTCGAAGTGGCTCACCAAGGCATTGCGCCGACCAATTTTATCAAACCAGAACCCAAGACTAAGAATCGCGAAAGTTGAGACGCTTCCCCAAACGCCAACAAGTACTAAAGACATCAATGCAGTAGTTTGGAGAAGTTGATATATTTTCACTTGGTAAGTAACTTGAGGAAGGATTCCAGTGGCCCTAGGATACATGTGAGTCCTGAGCCAAAGCATGGATTGAAATTAGATAAGAAGCAACTTACTGTTGGAAAAAGTAGAACGCCATAATAAGCAGGACCCGCTTCCGATATGATGGCTTTGTTATTATGTCGCTGATACCAAGACGTTCGCTTCTTTCCAACTCGATCTGCGCTTGGATTTGGTGGAATTCTCTGGCGTAGAAGGAGTTGTTCGCGGAATCTTCATCCCCATGTACCTTCTTTAGAACAGCAAGGCACTCATCATATCTATTCATCAGAGCCAACCATCTAGGTGATTCAGGCATCCATAATGAGCCAACAAGCATTAATACTCCTGGAATCAGTTGCAACCCATAGAGAACACGAAACCCGGCAGTGCCACCGACAAATGACATTCCAAGCCCAAACCACGTAGTGAAACAATTCGACATAGAGATGTTTAGACTTTGCTCAGATTAGCACCTTGGCCTAAGGGTCAGAATCAAAGATGGAGCTCACGCAAACAATGCTCCTACTCTTCCTCGGACGGTAGGTGGGGATATCTCGCTCGCATATACGGGACATATACCAAATATAATCCCAGTTGCAATTCCCCCTATAATTCGGCCAATAAGAATCATTGGGAAGTTCACAGCAGCCGTCTGAAGAACTATGCCAACAAATGATATCAGGACAGCAATGCGGATAGTCCATAGGCGCCCGAATTTGTTCGGAAGATACGAATTCATGGCCGTACCGACTGCACAAGCCGCATAATAGGCCGAGTTAAAGGCGCCAATTGTGTTGTTGTTAAATCCATAGTAAGCAATAAACTCTGGGTATCCTAGGACACATGATATGATACCTATTCATTGAAGTTAGGGACGTTTAACCTCCACCTTCAGCAAGATCACCACAGCGATCACCATGCACCTACCAAAGTCATACCCGTAGAAAGCACCACCAAATGTGATGTATATCAAGCACGCCAACTGGTACCTCTTCATTGCTGGAGCTGTAGCGTGGGTCTTGCAGGGCTGTTGGTATGGAATTGGAATATTTGGGTAGGAATTTCTAAGCAGAAGTTGAAAGCGTGACAAGGCAAGCTGCACATTTGCGTGGTTGTAGCAAATTCTGTTACCTTTTATTCATGCATGAAAGTTTTGGGCTGCTCGAGCTAAGTCGCCTTCTGCTGTGTGCTAGTGGAAAGAGAAAGCAGACACACACAATGACTTAATCTCACTAGATCGTACGAATAGTACCTAGTTTCCTCATAACTGAGCGGGGTCTGGGGTAAACTTGCTGGGGTAAAAAATTCTGGGGAAACAAAAGTGTGAGTTTTACACACAATTTGGCTCACAGTTACAAGTAACGACCGTGCGGGGTTATCAATTTACCGCTTCGTAATCACCACATTTACAAATCATTTTGGTAAATGAGACATGCGGTCTAGCTCTCGGATTTTCTCGGTACTTTCCGTTTCTTTCGTTTCCCTGTCTTCGTCGAGGCCCTCAAGAATTGTCAGTGTGCGGGTTAGAGAGGAGCCTCCTCGCTACTAAAGCAAAACGGCGACTTGGCGTACGGGATATCTCCAATTGATTGGCAGAATCTCACGGTTTTGGGTTGCATGACGAATTCGAACTCTTTGAAAGGGGCGCATGGAGATAAAAATTCTGATAATGCTGCTGGAGTAATAAAGCTGTCGTCAATGATTTTAGATAGGTGATTCAAGATGGGCAAGATTTGAACCGGAGCCATGTATTTTAAGTGCTTTGAGCGATGAATGCACCATAGATCATAGTAAGGAATGTCCATCAGCTAAATAGCAAATATAGATAGGTTTAATTTTAGTTATTAGAAGCACAAAATAATTTTCTAAGTGCTGTGATCATTTGATTATCCGCTTCAAATGGACTGTCTCCTTCAATGTGCCATTAACTAAATTTAAAACTGTTCCTAGTGCAAGAATATGTCATAGGTTCGATAAGGATAGTTTGGATAACCTTTATGCTACTTGTTTCAAAATAACAAGCCATAATTGTATAAGTCAGATAATATTCAAACTTATACTGAAGAACAATTTGGAGTACATTCTTGCGAATTTGCGATCCATAAAAAGCATATTAGCATCTGTTTCCGTACAGAGCCAGGGAGATCTGTGGGGGTGGCAAGGGCTTCGGAACATGCTGACATATCTGCTGGCTACAGGGACCTTCCCCGCGTGACCGGAGCTCAAATGGGGAAGAACAGCATCTATCGTATGGCGACATCCATGTTCCTGCATATGACTTGAGTTGGACGACGATTCTCAAATTCCATCTTCTTAGGAAATTTGAGCAGGAACGCAAAGCCAGTGGTCATGACTACACCACAAGAACAGACAGCTCCTGTACAGCGACCTCGGCGTGGTGGTCGGGTTGCTTGTTCGTTCTGTCATACACGACGCATCCGCTGCAATGCCTTCGAATCCCAGCCATGCTCCAACTGCGTAGCATCGCAGATACCTTGTCAGCTGATAGAATCAAGAAGAGGAAGGCAAGGCTCCTACCGCTGCATCCTAATTGTTGGAAAGATTAACCATCCACAGATATGTGAGATCACATTTGAAGCACGGTGCAAAATCTCATGATCCTGAGATAGCAGCACCAGGTACCAAACCATTACCGGCCACTCGAAGTATAATTGCCAGCAGACATGCCCCATCTCCATTATCGTATCCTCTGCAGAACTTGTATTTTGATCCCCGGAGGGACCTGACCAACGACACCGTTTTGACAGAGAATCCTGCAGTCTCTCAGCAGGGAACAGTTCCTTTTCCCCAAGTAGCCTCAGGACTGTTCAAAGAGGGCTCGGAGATGCTGTACGCTAGGCTGAGCGAGCTGCAGCTGTCACCTTCCGAAAGTCAGAACCTCCCGGGAGCACAAGTGCTCTATTTGGGGGAATCGTGGCTCTTGACTTATGTCATCCAAGAAGTAGCAGACGGCCAAACTGAGTCCAGTTCAAGTTCTCCTTCTGCGTTACAAGTCCCTGTTCCATCCTCAATCGACTATAAGAACGAAAACATTGAGCCAGATTTGAGGGAAGACTCGATCGATCTTGAAACTCTGAAATTGAAAGACGCTCTAACACTTCCTGAGAAAGAAATATCTGACAAACTAATTCAAGTATTTTTCGAATGTGTCTATCCCGCTTTTCCGATATTCGACCGCAGGGAATTCGCGTATCTTTACGAAACTCAGAAGCTACCTTTGCTCATTTTAAACGCCATTTATTCCCTTGCAGTTACTCTATGTGATAATGGCGTTATAGCACAAGCTGGGTTTAAAGACCATTGCACAGCACGAAAAGTATTTCTGAGACGTGCTAGAGCTCATTACGATACGGATTATGAGCTGAACAAGGTGACCCTGGTGCAGGCTACATTTCTTCTGAGCTTCCTCTGGAATCGTGCGATGGATAATAAAGATATGTGGCATTGGCTTGGTATAAGTATCAGTACGGCTCAGGCAAAGGGGATGCACAGATCGTGAGTAATGGAGCTCTTGACAAGTAATTACAACTAACCTAGGAAGGACCGTCCATTCGCGCCTTAGAGAACAAGACCGCAGGCTTTGGAAGCGAATCTGGTGGTCCCTTTATGTGAGACTGATATTCTCCTAAAGACTTATATAATGTAACAATCCATAGGTCAGAGATCGCCACTGCGCTGCAAATATTGGTCTACCAATGCGGATCCGCGATGATGAATGCGATGTGGAGGAGCTGGAAGAATCTGATTTCGAAGACAATTTTGCGAATTCATCACATATTTATGGAAAGAGAAGCCCAACACATGCCACTTATGTGATTTCTATGGCGAAGCTATCTATAATATGTTAGTATAGCCTTCTGGGTGAAGACGAGAAGATTCTGCTAACACGAGTAGTCGGTAACATCATCTTATCAAAGTTTCCCGGTTCAAAGTCGAGAGTAACTGTAAGCTGCAAGGAACTCGGTGATCAGCTGTGGACATGGCGACAACAGTTACCCGATATCAAAGACTTGGAAGATATTGACGGTGATGGGCTCTGGCCCAATATGCTGGAATTGAGCTATAAGTTCGCCTCTCCCCCAAAGTTACCATACCATACACTAACTGATCAGCCATCTTCTTATCCTTCTGCACCGTCCAGAGCCAGGAAATATGACTCCAAACAGTGATGCATTTCAGAGCATCGCTTTCAGAGCAGCTAACAGGATCACGAGGATTGTCGATGACTTTCTTGCCGTAGGCGTCCTCAGAAAGACCCAGCTACAAATGTAAGTCTCGCTGTAAGCCCATGGAGTACACGTCCATTTCTTTTTGGTGTTGATTGTGAGTATCTAGTTGTCCTATTCTATTTGCAGCCTTGTCGATGTATGTCTTAATGGTTCGGAGATTTGATCAGGTGAAGCGAAAGTTGGCCGAGAATAAGGCAAGATTGCTGATTCTGGGTTGTACTGAAATATCGAAAACGTGGCCAGCTTGCGGCTGGATTTTGCGATTATTTGAGACTATTTTTAGAAATCTAGAAGAGAGAGGATCGCAGGAACCTTCTGAAAAGACAAAGGACACGCAGCTTAAACCGGCGAGCTGTCCCGAAGAATATATTCCTAATCAAGCTATTGGAGAAGAAAATGACGCAGGGATCAGAGAACACCATACCATCTCAGAACAGACCGGGATGAGAACATGCGAAAATGATGCCACTGAAAATTTCCAATTCGACCCTCAGATGTTTCCTTTTCTCGATATCTCTGGAGTTTTGGATTTGGACTTATTGAATGGATTCTCCCAGGACGCAGACGATGAAAACGTCAGAACTTATGCGACTTAATAATATTTTTTTTACCAGAAGGTTTCTGATGGTCCATGTCCTTCGGAACTGATATGATTCGAGAATCTTCCGGCTTCATTCAACAGTCTTCTTGGTTTTCTCGGTTTAATCCACGGTTGTCACTATAAAAGTTGACTCTTGGAGTGTTCCTTACCCGGTATCTGTGAATCTGACATCTCTGAGCATCCTTAAGTTGGCGTCATTGGCTGTTTGACCTCCAAAATGGCTTGTATTGCTGGATCCTTCGCCCTTTCCATTTCAAATTAGAAATATGACCAAGAATCAATAGCATATATCCAAATTTTCAAGATAGCTATTTGATAAGCTGCACTCTTTGCACCTAGTTCAAACAAAGTCTACAGGATATTTTCACCAGTAATCCTTCTTCCTACTTTGTCATATTGGGATGGGCATGTTAACCGAAGATAATCCACAATGTTCCTTATAAATCCCTCTACAGCAATATAAAAGGACTTCAGCGTTCGCTTCGCAATATACCCCATCCTACTGTCTGACGTAGAAGCTCAGATCGCCTTTATCCGCCTCGCGTTGTGTGAAACCATCTCCTAAGAATCTCCACCGATTCTAACATCATGTTAGTCGCATAACAATGTGAGTGAGCCAGCTGATCTCACCTTGCTATAATAGGTGATGTTAAAGTCTTCTCCTCGGATATGTTCGACCATGTCATGCTAAACCCATGTCAGTAACTAGTTATTGCGCTCTGTTTCCGAAGTTCAAGACTACACTTACGAAATGGACAATGCTCCCTGGGTACAACGCAGTGACTCTACCATGAACTTTACCGTTTTTGTACCAGCTTCTACTCACAATCAGCCTTACAATAACAAGCTTCAATTCCTCGCACTCACCTGCAGTTACTGGACCACACTGTACGCTTTAGGAGCTCATCTCCCCACACATTCCAGTCATCTTGTACTTCTTCTTTCACGTCGAATGTCCTGCCATTTGATTAGATATTGGTAATGCCTATACAACGATGGTCCTTCATACTTTATATCTTCTTTTGCCATTTTAACCACCCACTTCAAAATATATTCTGCGATCCAGTCAATAGCAGATGTCAAACTTCCGTGACCAATGGGACCAGCCGGTCCACAAAATATAAAGTAATTTGGATGGCCACTGACTGCCAGTGAGAAGTAGCCCTTTGGTTCGTCACTCCATTCATCTGCTAGTGATCTTCCATTCCTTCCAATCTGTGACCATCGCGGTTTGAAGGAAACATCAAAACCAGTTGCCATGATAATCGCATCAAACATACGATGTTTACCATCCGCTGTTAGTATTCCATCTTCGGTTATCTCGGCGATGGAGTCGGTCACCAGTTCTACATTTTCCTTCGTGAGCGCTTCGAGATATCCGATCCCTGGAGTCAATCGACGACCTATCTCAGCTTTCATTAGCCCAATCAACGGGGCATTGTTGATTGTAAGCACAAAAAAGAATTAAAAAACATACAACCTAGAGACCAATTAGGAACTAACTTTTCAATCAGGTCCTGATTTCCATCCAATCGTTCAAGCATTACGGTTTCAGTCGCAACTTTAGCTTGTAGATTTGTAGCAGATCCTTCAATCAACTGACGACACATCAATATTGTATATAAGCCATTCCGGATACGTTTTATTTACCGCTGAATAAAAGGTATTTTGAAGATGTGCCAACTTTTTCCGAAGAGCTGTAAGCTCCTCTGGTTGCGAGCGAAACTTCTCTTTCTCCTCTTCGGTATCTGTCAGGCTTAGAAATAGGTCTCTCGTGAGAGATGACGATATCAAATCTTACATGGAGGATTCTGTCCCGGAACTTTGGAGAAATCTTCTGCAAAGGGAGCAGAAATCCACTATGACGTTGAGCATAGGATTTCTATAAAATGAGTGAGGTGCAATATTACCGTCTTCGACCGAGCAAAATTCGTAACCTCCGCGGCAACTTTCTGCATCTCCGGTACGATTTGGATTCCGGACGAACCATTGCCAATAACTGCTACTCTCTTTCCAGTAAAGTCAAAGTTATCTTGCCATTTTGCTGAATGACACATGTGCCCTTTATACTTGTGGATACCAGTTATACTCGGCCATGACCAATTACTTTCTTAATTAATGTAGTGCTCAAACCTCAGATATATAAAGGTATAGAACTTACTTAAGTACACCTGAACCATTAATCAGGATATGACACCAGTCAGAAATAAGCTTCTCGCCTTGGAGGACGCGCAGATTCCAGGTTCCACTGCGTTCATCCCAGGTTGCAGATTTGACCTCCGAATTGAGGCGCACGTCTCGATCGAGATTGTACTTCTTCGCACTGTCTTTCAGGTATTTATGAATCTCAGGACCGGTGGCGTAACTAAAATCTTAGTGCTTAGAAAATAGGTTCCTTAAGACTTTCTTACTAGTGACTCCAATTTGGATTCGGGATATCGAGTAAGGTGTATATGTGCTATTTAAATCAGCATTTATGTAGATGTCCGCACTTGGTCTCCTACTAACAGCAGGTACATCGCACATTACCTGTACGGAAGTTAGCTCACATCTCCTATTGAAACGCGTCAAAGTTTGTGACCTACCCCGGGATAACGGTTTTCAAACCATGTCCCACCAATATCGGGCTACAGCAGTGTGAATTTCAGTAGACTGAAAGGAGGTGGTCTCTTACATTCTTCTCATAGATTATATGGTCAATGATATCCTCCAGGTTATGTACGCGTTGTATTTTATTTGCTAGAGTTAGTCCTGCAACTGGTATGAGCCTCCTTGCTCCGTGAAATATACGGTACAGACTTGCCGCTAAAACCCGCGCCGATAGTAATCACTCTTAATTTTTTGAATGGTTTCCATAAAGGTTCTTCACGAATTGGGATCCAGTTTGCAGGTCTCCCCTCATGGCTGCCTGGCGATTCAGCATTATCTAGACCACCATTGGGGGTGGATCCATTCGTGGTCCCATTCATGATGCCTTGGAGAGCAATTCCTTTTGTCAACAGGCACCCTCTATGATCTCCCTTTATCTAATTATTTATGTCTAACAATTGATAAAATGTGTACAATGAAACTTCTAGGTAAGTGGGAAGCTGGGGTTTTCTCTTTGATCACGATAGACACCGCCAAGACGCAGGTCCCCCGCACCGAATCGGGCGAGGGTGTGCTCGGGGAAAG
The DNA here is from genome assembly GCA_000743665.3 of Scytalidium sp. 3C. Lineage (NCBI taxonomy): Eukaryota > Fungi > Ascomycota > Leotiomycetes > Scytalidium > Scytalidium sp. 3C. Next base: position 18,773 of record JMRO03000145.1, on the reverse strand, counting down.
TTTAAGGCAACATAACGCCTTGTTGGCTGATGGCTAAGAAGCAGTCTTGGCAGCACATGGTGCCTGTTTCAATGATCTCCTTTCTCCGCTAGCCGGGAACTATGATGCGTGGAATTGAACGCGTCAGATCCTTATCCTCGTTGACGATAATCACCGTACGACCGACTGATTACTAACTATGCTATAGGTCAACTACAACATAATTTCATGACGTGCTTTAAACCGTCATTATTTAGTTTCTTAGATTAAATGCGGAGGTTTTCGTAGAATCTAATTTATATGTTATGATGTAGCTTATTTTTTACCAGTTATTGCCCTCAAAAGTATCTATAATGCTTAGAAAATTAGTTAGTTGGGCATTGAATAAGAATATGGCTATAGCATCAAGCTTAGAATTGTAAGGCATGACTCTGTGACCGAGTTGCTGCGGAGATAATTGTATTAGAGCTCTGGGTCAACTGCACGGGCAAACAAGGTGTGCTGGTAGACTGGGGCTACGGTGTTGCAGCGGCGACTTGACAATCTTCCTCGCCTACTCTTGAAAGAATAACTTTTGCTTTTCACATGGCTAACTAAGATAACCATCATTCTCAATGGTGAGCCAGTGGGGCCAGGGAGCACGCATCTGCGAAACTAGTCTTATCGGTCCGAAACCTGGGCCACTTAGTTCGGAACTATTGCCAGTCGATTTGAAATCAAACTTGATATCTAAATCTTGAATCACAAACTAACGGTTTTAAAACTTTATTCTCCTGGATCTTTTAGCATAAGCTACTTGGAGTTTTACTTTGATGTTACGGAAGTCACCGAAGAACCCTATGACTTTTTCTATTATTACGTTACAGTTTTCCTTCTAGTCGATACGAGGCCTGGGAATAACGATTGCTATCATGAAAGCCGTAGTGTGGAATGGCAATGGCGCTGAATTGGTCGATTCAAGACCACTCCCGAAACTCCGTGATGACTATATGCTTATTAAGACAGCTGCGGTCGCTATAAATCCGACGGATGCAAAGGCTCTTTCACAAGGTCGAGCGGCTATAAATGGACTCTTTGGTTGCGACTTTGCTGGTATTGTCGACGAGGTTGGTCCGCTTGTCACAAAACCGTTCAAGAAAGGTGACAGAGTGTGTGGTTGTGCAGTAGGTGCAAATAGCTCTAATCCTGAGGATGGAGCGTTTGCGGAGTACATAGTGGCGAAGGGAGACACTTGCATCAAGATTCCGGACAATATCTCTTTTGAGGAGGCCTCTACAATACCAGTCAGCGCGATTACAGATGGTCAAGGCCTGCATGCGATGGGGCTGAACCTTCCGGATAACCCCATCAAGGCAAAAGAATATATTTTAATCTATGGGGGCAGCTCCTCAACCGGGACACTTGCTATTCAATATGCCCGATTGTAAGTTTCTGGCGTTCCATAAGTTGAATAGACAGATAGTAATATTCCATGAATTATAGAGCAGGGTATACCGTTTTGGCAACATGTTCTCCTAAGCACTTTAAGCTTGTTGAGTCCCGCGGTGCTGAAGCTGCCTTTGACTACAATGACCCACATTGCGGACAAAAGATATATGCATACACGAATGGCAAGCTCCAGTTAGTTTTCGACACGATAGGTTCGGAAAAAGGAATTCAGGTCTGCATGACCGCTCTGTCAACACACCCGGGATGCCGATATGGTACACTTCTTCTGAACAGTATCCCACGACAGGACGTGGTCTGCACAAGTAGTATTCTCTTAAAGTTTCGAGGCGAGTCATTCGATCTGTTCGGAAAGCACTATGAAGCTAGTGAGCAGGAATTTGAATTTGCCAAGAAGTTCACGAGCTTGACGGAAAACCTCTTAGCAGAGGGAAGGTTAATACCTCATCCAGTTAAGCTAGGTGACAGCGGTTTACTTGGAATATTGGAGGGATTAGCGGTTATGAGGGATGGGAAAGTGAGCGGAGAAAAACTGGTCTACAACATAGCAGATACTCCTTGAATGACCAGAAAGAATAGATTTACTATGATATCCCAACCCCCCGCTAACCGTGATATTAGAGTACATTCATGATCGAAGACACCACGAGCGCTATGTATTTATTCTTTTCTCTGACCATTTGATTTAAATTCGCTTTATTTTACGGTACACCATTTTTGTATTTATTCTACTGAAATTAGAACGCAAAACTAACTTCAGTTCATTATAAATCCTATCGGTAATAGTGCTAATCGGTGTTTAAAACGGTTAATTGTTGTAAATGATGTTTTGCCCACAAGACTTTCTTGTAATTCCATCTGCTGGGAGTTTAAGTCGATGACCGATATAGCAACATCATGCGAGACTATGAAAGGTTAATTCGATTTAACGGTTACTCCCCAACTTAATTAAGGATGTTTAAGCGTGGTGATCATATTCACTCTCTATATACTGGCTGCAGCAGGGTCAAGATTGACCTTGGAGAAGTCTGGTTCCCTCCCTAATAGCCACCCTACCCCATCAAGCTGTTCCTTACGAAATTGCTTGCTTGCTTTGAGAAATGAGAAAAAGGCCCAGTGGCCGTGAGGTACACCAGGGTAAACATTTAATTTAGTCTCGATACCATTTTCTTCCCTCAAAACACGTTCATATATGAGGGCCTCATCTCGTAATGGATCCATGCCATCCAGTTGGAAAAACGTCCGGGGTAAGCCTTTATGACCATCAGGGTGGTTTAATATTGCAAACTGGACGCCATTATCGAAATCGGGATTGTATTCGTTGAGAAACATGTCAATTGCCGCCTTTGGCAGAAACGGGGCATGTTCGTTCTGTTCATATGAGAGTAACCACGGTCGGTATACTTCAGGTATTCTAATTTCGGGACAAATCAATGGAATAGCCAAATACTGGCCGGTCAATGGGGGAGATAGTTTCAAATCTCTTGCCTTATGTGCGAGTATCGCCGCAAGGTTACCACCAGCACTCGTTCCACCAACACAAAAACCAGCAGAAGTATCTGCGCCCCAGGATTCTGCATTTGCTGCGCACCATTGGAGTGCATCCCAACAGTCATTTGGTGCATACGGATAGGGATATTTAGGGGCTAGACGGTATGAAATGGCAACACAAGTAGCACCAAATGCAAGCACGACGTTTCGGCAGGTCTGCTCTTCGCCTTCAGGTGCTCCAAGGCAGAATCCACCACCGTGAATCATCACGACAAGAGGGCTACCACTTTTATCCTGATTATCTGGCTGGAAGAGTTTAGCTCGATTCCGAGCACCATCCCGAGTAGGATATTGCAGCTCTGTGACGGTGATACCTAGCGGAGGGTTTGCCAAAGCTTTCAGTGCCTCTTGACCATGTTTGTTATACATGTTGGTAAAGTCATCAAGATTTGAATAATCTATAACTGGCAAAGGGTGTTTCTCCAAAAACTGAGGAATCATAAATCAGCACGATGGAACTCTTTCTTCATACTCTTCTCCGTACCTCTTGAAGTTCTGTATCAATCTCTGACAGTTTACTTAGATTTTGAATCTCCGTATATTCAGCCATGGTGATCAGAATATCATAAAAAGTTATAAGTTTGGCAAACTTTGACTAAAGTGGTACATTCATTGCTAGGTATATTTTATTAGCATCATACCTAAATTGGACATTCGCTACCTACGTATTTCGTGGTATCTGAACTTTTGACAGTCAGGTATGACTGCATACCTGTAACAATATTTTTTGCCACACTTATAGACAGAAGGATTGATCTTAGCTCCACAAACTAACAAAAAATCCTATGCTAGAAAATAGAAGGCGACTTGGCTATTGCCAGATAGCCAAACCAAATCAAAATAATCGTCCAACATTCCTTGGCCTGACCAGTTTCCCAACGATATAGGCTGAACATTGGCGCGAGCGATTCACAATTTAGAAACTTTAAACGGAACTAATTGGCACAGCATATATTTTCTCCAGGTTTATCCGTTCCATCTGTATCAGAAGAAAGTCCGTTGAGCACGGCTGCATTACCCTTCATGTTACTCATGGATTTGTGAGCGAAACATGCGATCGCGTCGGAGTTTGCGGCGTTTGTAGAGTAGTATTGCTTTCACACTAATGCATGCGGCTTTCACCCAAGACGGCGTCTTGGCCTTTCGAACCGTTCTTGGCTGAAGTAGGACTGGTAACTCTGAGCTTTAGCTGGGTTCTTTTTCGTGATGTGGCCCGCGATCGCAGCTTACTGCTAAAGCTGGAATTTAGGTGAACACAACAAAATAAACAAGCAATTTGGACCAAGGATCTTTAAGCCTCTCGCGTTCAAACGAAAAAGTCGTCTTGTACCTCATAAAAAGGAAATTCGAGGGTTTTCTGGATCAGGTAAACCACAAACATGAGTGAAACACCCCGCGCGCAGGAAACTACACGGCCCACCTTTCCATGGAGAAAAAGAGGTCTTGTTTCATATGGATTGCCATTTCCAGAACTAGTTGCCAACCACGTTCAGAGACTTGAGAAACAACGAGTTTTTGCAGTTGTTTCTGCTTCACTTGAAAAAAACACGAACAGTTTATCCAAAATCCGTGAAGCGTTAGGACCAAAATTAGCAGGCTATCGTGTTGGGTTCCCCAGCCACACGCCATGGGACCAAGTCCTCGCGTTGGCAAGACAGATGTAAGTTTCAAAGGTGCCTCTGTGATCAAGTAAGCTAGGTTTATTTATCTGAATAGAGACGAATGCCGAGCTGATCTTGTTCTGACGCTTGGTACGTTATAGTCATCATTTTGCTAGCTCAAAAGCAACCTACTGAGTGGAGTATTAGGCGGAGGTTCTATCACCGACGGAGTGAAGCTTGCCGCTCTATCCCTTGCTAATAACATCCACACTCTCGAAGGCCTCGATGCTATGAGCGACAAGCTGAAAGCGGCCATGCAGCACGATGTAGACTACAAATATTCAACAGATCCTAGTGACGTTAACCCACCAAAGTTTACTATGATCAATATCCCCACCACATTATCCGCCGGGGAGTTTTCACCGTATGCAGGAGGCATAAATCCATTAGATGGGGTGAAGAAGATATTTATATTACAGAGTCTGGCCGCTGATGTAGTCATATTAGACCCTGAGGTGGCGCAACATACACCGGAATGGGTGTGGATGAGTTCGGGTGTTCGTTCTATAGATCATTGCGTCGAATTACTGAGTAGCCTAAGCAAAATTGATCCAGAAACAGATGAAGCGGCTAAAAAGGGGTTGGTTTTGGTGGCTAGGGGCCTGTTGAAGCTGAGGAAAGATCCAAAGGACAAAGAAGCTCGGTTTGAGACACAACTAGGTTCTAATTACGCAATGGATGGTATGTTTATCGTCTGTCCTTCAGAATCGGATGCGAAGTTTCTAATTTAAGCACTAGGACTATGTCGAGGCATTCATCTAGGGGGATCTCACGCCATTGGACATCAACTAGGGACTATGGACGTAGCACATGGTAACTCCCCTTGTACGCTAATATGGTCATTGAAGTCTGGCTGATATAATCTGCTGTAAGGAGTCACATCTTGTGTACTTTCACCATCCGTTATGAAATACAACCGCAGGGTCAATGCAGAACGCCAGCAGCTCGCATTCGATGCTTTGTGGTCAGATGAGTATATCCGCGAGACGTTGGCCAAACGTAACCTCACATCAGAAAATGACCTTGGTGATTTACTTGACGGCCTATTTCGTGAATACGGTGTGCCAAGATCCCTAAAGGAAGTTGGGGTAGAGGGCGAAGAAAAGTTGAAAACCTTGGCCGTTCGAAGTTTGGAAGATCCTTGGTGTCGGACGAATCCTATTCCCCTAACCACTGCGGACCAGGTGCTGGAGATCTTGAAAATGGTAGAATAATATAAGCTCTTAGCACTAGTTCCAAGATTCCGTGCTGGTTCAATTGTTAGTAGTAGCACGTCAATAATTGTAAGCGTCCCAATCGCAAGAACCAGGCCGATATGAGCCGTTCATTGAGCAGACATGTCTGCAAATAATTCAAAGAGATTAGGTCTCAAAATATTCAATTCAATGAGCTCCTGCTATACTCCAGTGCCCCAATAACAATTCCACACTAGACATTAAAGCATCAGAGATAGGCACACACAAAATACATTAGACTTGGAACTCTTTTTCGCTTTTGTCATTTCAAAAAACAAGTTGAACGCTCCTTGCCAGGAAGGAGGTAAAAAAGCTCGATAACCCATTCCCAAAGACACGTCCTTTAAAACAGGGCGGTGGGATTGACATGGTATATATGTACACACATACATGAGAGATGATTTTGCGCGGATCGCGTAGTAGGGTATATCTCAAATCAAGTGGAGAAAAAAGGAAGAAAGAACCAAGTGATAATAAAAACACATCATCACCAAAATCAAATAACCCAAGAGGTATCAGTGCGGAAAAGCACAAAGTATGGGGGGTTTCATCACACGCCCGAATTTCCTCCACCACCCAAACAAAACCAATAATCCGTTCCGTTTTCTAATCCAGATCCATTTTCCCGTACATACATTGGCCCTCCTTTCCTTATGCGTTCTTCCCAAAAGTCGTTCCGTTAGCGATCTTCAAGCTGAACGCCGAGAGATTCACCACGTTGCCGTTCCCAACAGTGATGCTGGTAGCTGAGCTGTTTGAAATTGTTTTCTGTGAGAAGAATCCCTCGAAGCTACCCTGTGCAGAGACCGCCGCATTGACGTTCTCCTGCTGGAGAATGAAAAGGACAGCCACGCGGGCGAAATCAAGTGCTTCTGATGTGATGACGAAGCCAGAGGAAGATGCTGAAGAAGATGATGAAGTTGACGTCGGATTCGAAGTTGGAGTAGGTGTTGGGTCTCCATACACTACCGTCGTACTCGTACGGGTTACAGTAGTCGGGGAAGAGCCATAGCTTGCGGCCGTAGGGCTTGATGGATCAAAGATGATGCCGTTGGTCGTAGCAGCTGCTGGAGAATCACGTTCAACGGGTCTTTGTCGAGGCAATAAGGTCGTTGACGGGTGGGGAACTATTTCACGTTCATGAATGTCGCGTTCAGAGAGGCCATCAAAGGTGACGAGCGCGTTTTGTGAACCACAGGACAGAGAAGCATCATTGAACTGAGCAAGGATGATCGTGGGAGAGAGAGGTATGGAGAAGTTCTGTTGGGCCTGTAAAAGAAGTCGAGGGATGGCCGCGCCAACAGTTACATTCGTGATACTGTCAGATATGTCCGTGGTAGTGCAGCCAGCGGCGCCTGATGTTGTACATGTATTCNCCGGTGAATCCATTCGTGCACAAGCAGCTGCAGGTGCCTGAATTGACGACGTTGGTGCCACCATTGGCACAGGTGAGATTCTTCTGACACTGAGCTAGCGCACTGGCAGGAGTAGCGGAATGCTTCTTGTGGACGACTAGAAGTTCGATAGGGACGACGACGGCAGCGGCAACTATAGCAAGCATGAGAAGTAATAAAATGCATACTGCCCATGCAGGTAAGCCACAGCAGCAGCGGCGCCTCTTCCTAGGTGTCGATCCATCGTCTTGGGGTTCGTCATTATTACCACCTATGCGTGGCCAGGGGGAGATTGATCGGCTTTGGTGACGAGTAGGGGTGGCGAGTCCCGGTGGAGGGAAAGCAGCAAGCATTCCTGAAAGTCCAGACTGATGCTTCTCGTCTATTCAAGACTTGTTAGGAAACAAAAAAGGGAAATGGGATGGGTCTTGCACTTACAACCGCCGCCCATCTCTTTCTCGGCAGCCAGATCACTATAGAGAGCGAAGTCATTCAACTCATTCAACCTACTAGCTGGTCTCTTCCCTCTGTCCATCATTGCCGCAAGTCTGGTTGCACGTCGAATGAGGTCTGGCAAGCTCGTCAAGCTTCCTCTTGCTTCCGCATCGCGTACTGCATCAATGTCCAGCCTCGGCGGTCTTCGAATTGCTGAGAGGTGACGGAAGGGGCTCGGGGTCCTCGAAGGCTCGACACCGCGGGGTTGCAACGAACTAGCAGCTTGATATGCACCAAGAATCTGACTAGCCCTCTCTGATTTACTTGAAGTCTCATTGCTGCTGCTGGATTTCGACTCGAACTTAGTCATAGTGGGAACCTCATTCTCAGATGATGAAGTGGATTTATCAATCAAGCCAGTGCCTCCAGCAAGGGGGGAGTCGGGATTCCCTAACATTGGCCATACAACACCTCCACTTTTAGCCGTCCCAGCTCCCTTGTCCACACTAGTACGCTTGCTGGATTCTTGAGATGGAGTCGGGCCAGGTCGCGAAGCTCCCTTGGTCACAATCATCGCCGGTTTGGCTCTCTTCCCTAGACTAGCACTCCTGACCAGTGCTTTCTCTTCGTTATCGTCTTGGTTCGAACCCCTCGATTCTCGGCCTTCCTCATTTGGGCCATCTCTACTGCGAGGAATATCCAGGAATTCATCGTCATCATAACCCGGTGATGCTGGAGATGCAGAGCCCCAGCTAGTTGGTATAGCAGCACTGGAAGCGTAGGAAACGTGTGATGTCGCACGGGGGCTCTCCTCGGGGATTGGCGAGACGAAGGAAGATTGGGAATAATATGATGTATTACCGCGTCGAGAACTCGGCGGCGGCCCTAAATTGGCGCTCCTTCTCGTCGGGGCGGCTGGAGGAGGGGCAGGTATCGAGGGTACAGGAAAATCCGGTATCGTCCCTACCGAGGAAATAGTTGATGGTCGTGATGATGGGGTGATCGGAGAAGGAACTCCAGGAGATGTCACATCACCATGAGGGGATAGATGCTGATTCGGTGATGGCTGAGAGGGAGTGTCTTGGGGTGGGCGATAAGGAAAAGAAGGGGTATGGTCTTGGATTTTGGAGGCATCGAGTATCGAGGGTACGTGGCTTGGTCGAGGAGGTCGTTGCGGGGCAGCACCTTTGGCAGGCGCAGACTGAGATGGAGGCTCAGCACTTCCACTCAACGGCCATTGCGGAGCCTGGGTCGGTCTAGATATGGCGACTCCAATTGGACCTTGTGCAGCTCTCGTGTCTGCCAATACAGCTGGCATTGGGGGTCGAGTTCGAGCTGGCACCTCGTTCGGTCGAGATGACGGTGCCTGTCTATCTGATGCTGACATGGCTCTTTCCCGGGCCTTCTTAACAGAACCTGAACGTGGAGGTCCTGCCGACCATTGTGATGGCTGACTCATTTAAACGACGGCAGCGAGTCGTGGTATGGAGACAAATATGTGTGGTATCGCAATTGTGAATGTCCAGTTCCGTTGATCCAACAGATCTACTCGTCTTCCTGAATTGTGTTATTGCGCCTGGATATGCATATATCTCAAAATGGTAGCTGCCTGAAAAGAAGTGGAAGAATAAGGTTAATAATGCGCCAGATGACCAACGCTCGTTCAACGGGCTGATACAATCCAGGGCAAAGCTGGGGTATTTGCTGATCCAGCAAGTGTAACTCTGATAGAAGAAAGAAAGTGGTGGTGAGAATGGCCGGTAACGAGAGTCGGTAAGAATTGAAGTTTGAAAAAAGAGTGTCAATCCAGTCTTTCGAGTGATAAAACCCTGAAAGAGGAACAAAGCGGAGGTCGAAGTGGAAGTCCAAAGGAATTGCGCCAGCTGCGTAGATGGCACAAGTATGGCCGAGAGTCTGGAGATCGAATGACTCTGCGATGTGGTAAATTAGTAAATTCTAAGCTCCAGCTCAGCGACGAAATAAGCGGCGACCATGCGCGCGGAAAAGAATGTACAAATCGAAAATCGATATGGAGGACCTGGGAGGAAGGTGAAGGATTGAAATGGGGTGAGCCAGGTAGGTGGGAGAGAGAAGAACAAGAGCGAAGATCAGAACCAGCCACAGTTGGGAGTGTGGGACAAAGATGGCGCACGAAATGATAGCATACGCAGACCCGACAGGAGCCTCTGCCTTGCAGACTACCCACCAGGGCACGAAGAGCGAGGGCCGTGAGGAGTGACGAAAGAGAAGATGAAGTGACAGAAAGAGAGGCTGTGCGAGAGAAGATGGAATGGACTCGTACATTAAGTGTTTCGACCACTGCTCGGCCAGCTCCACAGGTTTATGCGAAGTTGCAAGCTTTCCAAACCGCACACAATCAATCGATCCACCCACGACAATCCCACGCGACAGCACACCAAAAAGTTCGAGAACCGCACCCAAAGCTCTAGCTCAGCAGCAACCCAGACACTCAAATATCCGTGCAGGCTGATGCATCTAGGCCCAATTACCCAACTCTGAATATCTTTTTGTCGATCGGAGCGTTGGTGGTGCTGGCCGCAAAAAAATGGGCGATGGGTTTCCCGGTGTGGTGTGGGACGATAGCTGGCGTTTCAGATCGCGGATCCGGCACGAAAGGAAAAATAAGAGGGCGAGCTCGGGACTCGGGCGATCAATCACTGGTGAATCACAGAATGAGATCAAAAGAACGAAAGAGAAGAAAAATGACCAGCAGCCAGTTTGTCGCGATAGCCCACGCAGTCCGTCAAGGTCGTGGAGGAAGTCGAGAGGGCGACAGCAAGGAGAGGGAGAGAAAGAGGAAAGAGGAGTAACGAGAAGCACGAAGACAGGCAAAAGTGGTGAAATGACGCGGGTCTTGTGCCACCAGGTCCTACAGCATGATTGAGGGCCACAGCTAGATGAGCCACAGGGGAGGGGCCTGGACACGGGAAAATAGAAGAGTCCGTCGAGGTGCTCGCGGCAGTAGTTCGAGCAGCAGCCGGACGATGGTGCGGATGCTGGGCCCCAGCAGAAACGCGCAGGCGGATCAAGGGGTCTTCTGTGGCTTGAGACCAGCATGCCAGGAGACGAGCTCACGGACCAGCGACCCCAGAGGTACTCTACGGCCCTGGGCGTGGGGCCTGGGTATTCGGGGTCACGACTGGGAGGCTTGGGGTCCAGTGCAGTATCACAATGACATTATCTCGTCAGCTGGGCAGAGCACAGCACGTCTTGAAATAGCATCTTGCTGACGGGCCATTGGATTGGATGGGTATGGAGGGACAGCGCAGTGATTGACAGCGCGACTCGATAATAGCGAACGTTATTGCTCCAGAACACCAACCGGAGCGAGCCGGACAGGCGTGACAGAAAACCGTAGGCAGGTTGGCAGGAAGGGGTACCTGTCCTGTACAAATGAAAGAGCATGGCCCGCAGAGGGAAGAGCAGCGCCAAGGCCGTAGCAGGCGAAGCGTGTCAGAGACCATCGCCAAAGAGGCATCTGAGGGGCCGGGTGGAGACGCGGCCGACGTGCGCTGCCGTGGTCATTGGCTGGCACCGACAAACGTCAAACCACCGTCTCGGAAACCCCTGAGTGCAGCAGTCAACCTTCCCAAAGGAACGCCCGACCACCGCGTCGCTGGCTGGCTGGCAGACGGCTTCCACTCGCGCCCTGGGTACTGCGACACTACGAGCTGGTCACTGCAGGCCTCTGGTTCGTACCTGTACATCATACGGTCATTATTACAGTACCGTAATCCCTCGCCCGACCGTCTGGCCATACGGATGCATCGGGCTACGAGGACGCAATAGCGCAGTAGTGTACACATCTAAATAAAGCAAGCCATGCCGTCATTGAGCTTCCTCACCCGAGAATCATACTCCCGCCCCTTACACGGCACAGTACTCTCCGTCTTGGGCTTCTTACGCTAGGGCTTGGCAGGAACGCTGCAGCATGGAAAGCCAGAGTCTCTTGGTCTTGGTGCCCTTGCACAAAGCCGTGCGTGCAAGCTTGCAAGCTTTCTGCAAGCAATCATCAGCGAGCACGGGCATCGCAACCACAAGGTAACGTGGCAGGTCGGCACGTAATCCGCATCAAAAGGATTAGAATTCTTTATTCTCGAGGCCAAGTGTTTGAGCACGGCACAGTACGGAATGATTTATTATAGGCACTGCAGCTTTTACTTTCTTCCACAGTGCTGTACCAACTCGTCGGCTGATCTATTGCCACTTCCATCAAGCGCCCGTCCTCCACTGCGCATGTAGCCGTCGCCTCGTCGTTCCAGAGTCTCGGTTTCGCCTACGAAAGTGCGGCCAACAGGAACCAGTCGAACGCCTCGCGCCTAGCCTCGCCACTCTAATTAACAGATTCCAAGGGGCAGAGGCTCCATTCTAGACGCCCGCCTCCAAGGGATCTCTTCCTTTTTTTATCAGATCGGTACCACCTGGTGGAATCACTAATCTTCGCCACAAATTCCCCCTAGCTCAGGATCTAATAGGCAGAATTGCGTTCTGTGGTGCAAGCCATCATCGCGCAATACTGTAATATCAAAGCGGATCCCACGCTCCACTCGTCTGCCAACTCCCTGTTGAGGAAATAAGATTTGAGGTGTTGCCGCAATCTCGTCTCATTAGTATCTTGCACCCAGGACTCCTAGGGTGAAAGGTACACTACGGTACTGTAATAACGAGTCGCGAGTTTCAAGTACCAGGTACCGAACCTAGATATGCTTGCGATTGGCTGGTATCGACATCCCCCCGTACAGCAGTATTAGATGGTCGAACGAGTAGAATACCGGTACTATCAAGCTCTCTAGCCCTAAGACTTGTCGTTGATTCCCTTGCACTGAAAGACGTTGGCCTGATAGCATGAGACACGCGGCGGCGTGAGCTCTGGGTACCTTGGCATAGGAGTGCGTTTAGCGCCACGTCCATGCTTCTCGCCTTCCAGATAAGAATAAAACATTCTCGAAGGCAAGAATCCACTCATTATTGTGGGACTCTTTCTACGTTACTTAGTTAGCGATGTTAATTAATAAACTCTCGTATTAACTTAGTGATGCAACGAATGACGATGTCGTGTATCTGCAACGTGATGTGCGTTCCATGTCCACATGGGATGGTTATCCGAGTGTCTGACTGCTGCTGCAGCTTTGCCTTGAACGTGTGGTTCGTGCGTGCATGCGCTGATCAGCATGGGATATGCATTGATTTCTGCATAAAGATAGGCACTTGTGGTACTACTGTGAACTCTCGTATCGTTCGTGACATCCATGGTCATACAAGACGCTTGGGGTCCAATCTGTGTTACATATCTGGTGCTGGATGACATGTTGAGAACTTGCCTATTATTATTAGTATAAAAACTTGTCCTAAATTCAGCTCCTCCATACTGTGAGACCAATTGTAGACTTCGTATTCCCTTGTTTCGGAGGACCATTTCCTTTGTAGCAATATTCTTTTCTAAAGGTTTTAATTTTTAATGCAGCTAATAAAAAAACCCACTAATGCTTCGTAGCTAGCCTGGAACGACTTTACAAGTTGCAATATTTTGTAGGAATTAAGAATTACAGTATCAATTAAATCAATTTAGACTGGTGTGAGTTCAATTTACTGTGGATTCCGGAGTGGTGAGTATCAGTCATCTTCAAGTCTCAGACCACCTACATCCCCCATCCCTGAACACAAGCAGAATATTTGACTACGGCATGTCAGCTGCCCCTCGAATACTATGGTGTGCTAAAAAGACCAGATAACTTCACAGGCACCTCATAGCCGCTCTACGCGTGATCCAAAGGTCTACAAGCTCGGAAAAACGTGTAGCTGATGATGGAAGGGATACACAGTTCAGCAGTCCAACACTTCCAAAGAGATATTATCGAAATCAAAACTGAGTCATTGCTCTCCCAAGATTGGAGGGGCTTTTGTATTTGTTAGCTAATTTAACAGCGAAGTAATAGCTAGAGAGTGCAGAAGGACAAAAACACCCAAGCCATCACACCTGACGCATTCATTTCTGAGTCCTGATTAAACATACATTAATTATACTAGATTAAGCTACTTGCTCAGTTAACAAGGAGTCTCTATGCTTGTGTAATCTCCCAGTCTCAGTCTTCAGGCATCAACTGCTTGATAAGTTGTTTGGCCTCATCACAGTCTTCAGAATCATAGAACTTGAGTCCAAAGCTATACATAAAGGTCATTGAGTTGCGATAGTGAGCAGCAATGAAATCGAGTTCAGCAGCAGTAAAGAGGTAATCCACCATATGGCCCTCAATGTCATCGTCTGAGTCATCTTCCTCTTCTGTCTCATCGTCTTCAGCTTCCACCTTAGCCATTATTTCGTCATCTTCATCGCGCAAATCGTCGTCTTCATCGTCTTCTTGAAGCATCAACTGCTTGATAAGCTGTTTGGCCTCATCGCAGTCTTCAGAATCATAGAACTTGAGTCCGAAGCTGTACATAAAGGTCATTGAGTTGCGATAGTGAGCAGCAATGAAATCGAGTTCGGCATGAGTAAAGAGGTAATCCACCATATGACCCTCAATGTCATCGTCTGAGTCATCTTCCTCTTCTATCTCGTCGTCTTTGGCTTCCACCCTAGCCATCAAATCGTCGTCTCCATCGTCTACATTGTCAATATCGTGTTCTTCTTGCATGAAAGAACGCAGGATGCTACGACCCTCCTCTCTATCCTCCTCTTTGTGGATATTGAGCCCGAGTGTTCTCAAAAACTTAAATTCATTCCCATAGTTGTCTTTTAACCACCGCTTTTCGTTCATTGTATAAGCTCTTTGATCATTTTTATTGCCGAGTATCTCTGATCCAGATACATTTTTCTCTGGGTATTGGATGATCCGGATTGCAGAGCCGTGCACTCTTCCTACTATGCGGCGGACTTCGCCCGTAATTGGGTCGAATACTGATTCTATGCCAGCCCTGAAATCATCCCATCTTCTCCGCTCATATTCAGGCCAGGTGACACAAATATAGTAATGCTGAGAGAAGTTGATTACAGATGCCCCGACTCGTGGGCCAACGGGAGGTCCACTGAGCTTGACCTCAAACAATGGAGAGTCGAGTTTAAAGTAGGCAATGCGTCGGCCTTGCTTGTCACTGATTGATCCTCTAGTGCGTTCATTTGGAACCTTGGGGTATGTTACAACTTGATGGTCATCCTCGACCGGGTTACCTAGGACGTTGCAGAAGAGTGACGGAACATGGAGGACATTGGTGAGACGCAGGATACGATGAGAATTGTGACCTGAACTGGATGGCGATCGTTTGGTTGGGATTTCAACACTGCCAATACCCACGACTTTGGCTGGTCTCCCCCCCAAACAGTCTATAGTGGATTCAAATGGAACATAGTCGTCGCCAAACCACGCTCGATCCTTGGCGACGCTACGAATGAAGTTAGTATCGAGTTTGCGTTACGACGCGTCTATCAGAACAAATGATCTCGTGTATCCTGAGTAGCTTATACGTAGAATACATGTGAAATACTCACTGGACATTGGAGTTATTGGACCATACCCAATTTGGACAGGGAAGAGAGAGCTTCTGGGTTGTTGTCATGGCTACTAAGATATTGTCGACTCTTGTATGCCGGAGTCCCTGAAAAAAAAGATCACGGTTCTGAAGTGTGGGCAAGGTTAGATAAAAAGCTTTAACGCGGGTTCATTCAAAGAAAGTCTGCTAAGGTTGGCTGAGGCAAGGCAACCACAAGTGAGGCTTTGGGCTCGCGACACTCGGAGAGAACAGGCAGAGACGTAGGTGGCAGCGCTCGGACCTCCTACCACGTGATTCCGAATATGCTTCGAATACTTCGAACCCAAGTTCATAGAAGTATCTAGAATACCGCTCTGTCTATAGACTGTGCTGTAGTTGTCTTGTAGTTACATCAATTGACTTCATCTCACTGTTCCTGAATCATCAGCTCCTAGGCGCCGATACCTCACACATTCTGATATGCTGAGTAGTACTGGCCAAATTAGCGTCGCCGTACTGCTATCGAGGACAATGGAAAAAGATGAGTGGTATATTTGTGCAAATGTTTGCCCAAGTAAATAGAAGAACAATAGGATAAGCTGTTTGCCACGTTAAAAAACTGACTGAGAATGTGAGTACTCTAGATGAAAAGAGAAAGAGATGTGAGAGGGCCAGGGTGCTTTTCGCATTTCGTAACCGACTTCGACACGTGTCTAGGTCATCTTTCTTCATCGAGACTCGTATCTTTGTCGTCTTCTTGCGTCGTAGCAAAGCTGGTGCACAGCTATAAATGCATGCTGAGAGCTAGATCCTTCGGAGAATGTCTCCAAATTCAGTAGATCATTTACACCCTAGCTCACGGAGAGCTTGGGCTCAGCGCTGAGAATCGTAGAAGTCTAGCTCTTTGAACTCCCGAGAAAAGACCTGGGGCAATACACTGTAACGATAGGTATTTTAATTAATAATATATACTTTCAAATGCTATATCTATCGTCTATATACGATTCTAGCGTTGGGTGTCAAATGTGTCAAACAAAGTCTCCTCAATGCTGACCAACACTCGTGCTAAGTTGCGAAAACACCATCAATACCGCTGAGTACGCAGCAGCAGCAGCTAAAGCCTCAGAAACACCGGCAGTCGTGGCGACTGCAACCAACACAAAGAAAAGCGCAATGAAACCTGTGCTAATTCCCAGTTGTTTTTCAGGAGACAAAGCTCAACCACTAGAGCGGTCCTACAAGCATCCCCAGCCCAACGATAACAATTACCGTCTTGGATAATTTCTCTACTCTCGGGTCATTCTGCCAATATCCTCGGCCGTCATTAATGATTGCGTAATCATAAGGTTTTCGCGTGAAGAAATGTTTGATACCGGGAAGTTTGAGAAATCTTGTCATCTCCAATACCCCTCGAAACCACGATCGAGTTTTGGGCTGCACCAAAATGAGCTCCTCGTAGGGCGTGATGTATTGACTTTCTACGTCTTCCATGGCAGTCGGATGATTGTCGAACTAGTTTTCCATGTTTATGATATCCTTTTTAGGCGCCTGTGGTTGTCTTGCTAATTGCGTATACTGGTTGACGGATTGGTCTGGAACGGTTAACTTCCCGTATCGCGTTAGTTGCTTTAAGTAGGAACACAGAAGATATAACACAATGGAAGATGTAATTCTATGAAAAGAGTGGTTAGTTGCGAGCAAAGAGGATTCCTGGAAGCGGTAGAGTCTAGATCGATTGAAAGGTGGCAGAAGCCTGAAATATTTATAAGATCATAACAAGAGACATCGGTTCTACGAAGACGGAGATCATAAGAGTGGATGATAAAATAGAGAGTCTTACTATACTTTAACAGCTTCTCAGTGAGGATTTCAATGATCCTTCTACGAGTTGGAAAGTCGTCATTGCGAAAAGTTCCGTTGTGGATAACATCAGGATCAGGATATGGCATGTCCGCAGGAAGGGTAGGTCTGCTCAAGTCTTCATCCCATTCGTTCAATTTTGCTCCAGTCTGACAATCTCGTCTTACAGGCTGAGGATAACACGAGCGTTTAAGGCTGGAAACTTGTGAACGATGAAAAGGTCTGATCTGAAGCCAGCTACTTGCAGAAACGCGATAGCCAATGTACTTGGGCGGATTACAAATTATTACTGTAACAAAAGTAGAATACATGAATTGTAATTATCCAACGCTTTTTATTCAAAATCGATCTTAGGAAGCTCCACCTCAATACAATCATGGGTTTCATTTAGTATTGCACTGTCAGCTAAATTAGCTGACAACTCTATATGATCCTCCTTGTACGACGATGATAAACCTCTCATATAGCCTTGTTCTCGAACTATTCCAGACCTCTACTAGTCAATATAACTTTGCTTAAGACGTGCTATAGTAATACCTGTAGTCGACGGTAGTAGCTGTTCCTTAGGTATTAGTGACAGATCTACAGCCGTAGAAGCTGTACTAAAAGGCAATTCAAAAACTGAAGGTAATTGTTTAGTACTAGATTCAGGCTGTTTCTTGTCTTGTTCTAAAATACTTTTAGGTTTATTTTTACCACAAATTATTATTGGATCAAGTATTTGAATTGACAAAAGTTCTTGAATTACTGTAAATAATCGATAATATCGTCAATGTAGATGAATATCTTGAAGCTTAATTGGTTCTCTGTCTTTAATTCTTTTCAAATTATATAATAACAAAACAGATTTATAAACTTTTGGATATCAAAATTCATTTTTCCGCAATCCAACAAAGAGCTCCTGATGCAGGCTGCCGATGACTCTCATTTCCATGTGGTGCCAGCTGGGAACCTGCAATGTGTCTTTATGTTGCAAAGCTAAGAAAAATAACAGACTTACAGAGCCCCCGATCAATACAATAAAAGGTTTTGCAGTTTTTATTCAACACATATTGTCATATTTGGTCGAAACTTATACAAATATAAACAATATAATAGGTAAAATATCACAGAACAAAGTATCGGTGTTGTTAAAAATCCAAAGCGTCGATTAACCTAGTAAAGGTAATTTCTACAATCGATCATTCTCAAGTTCATAATAAGAAGATAGCTAATTAAGGGATCAACATAAGGATCTCCAAAAAAAAGTCATGTATCTTTGGCTACAACGATTTGATTGTCTGTGAAGACCTATAGCTGCAGTATATAAAGGATATATCCAAGAAAAGGTATATGTTATCGTCTGATATACTCGAAGAAAGGTTACTGAATACAAAGAAGAAAACCAAAAGAGCATTAAAAGACGTATAATAGTTATTAACTCTATTTAAATAGTTGTTTTCTAGGTAGTTTTGGATTTTGATGGAGTATTTGGAAAGTAAAACATGGCAAAATCAATGGTCAGACAAGATTGGCCAACCGAAAGCATCGAGACATCTGAAATGAAAAAGATATTCGCATCTGAGGATTGAGAATATACTTTATAAAATTAAAGGAAATGTGCAGATAGCATACAGGGAAGGAGGATGTATCCCAAGGCATATATGATCCCCAAGCTCTAACATAGCCAATCTCTACATAATGTTTTACGGCAGCTAAAAAAAGTATGGAATTCAAAAAAAACA
>JMRO03000144.1:0-31334 GCA_000743665.3 Scytalidium sp. 3C | reverse complement strand
AAAAAAAAAAACAGTTCATTTGATTCACGGATCAGAGTATGAAGACCTCATGTTAGCAATTTTCGTATTATCGTATTGACCCATTTAAAAGGCGCCCTGTTTGTGTTATGGCTATCATAACCAAGATACGGTTCTGTAAGCAAGTTATTCAGATGCTGCATCTTTGCAAGACCACAGAGGCTAATTGGCCGACAGGTCGTTCCACAACATCCGACATGGGAGCTGGTTATTAGTAGATTATTGAGTTCCAAAATAAACAACGAGTAGGCCTAAAGTCATTACGAGCACCGAGTGATAAAGTCGCCAAGCATAACCACTGGATCTATGGAGAAATCGCTTCTCGACAGTTCAAGCATTTGTGATACCTCGTTCTATACAAGCTACGATTAACTACTTCATACCCACTCTTCAACATCCGTCTTGGATTTTCTACTTGGCGCAATGCCAACTAGATGCATTGTTGATATCTCCATGCTTGTCCCATCTCGCCATCTGCGGATATGGACAAAGTGGACGCTGGCGCAAGACACCAGTGCTTGGGTCATAAGGGTTGTGCCACGTCGTGGCGATGATCTGGTCTGGTGCGTGTCCATGCTCGGTCCATTCCATGAGAGCCAGCAAGGCATCATGTGTTGCATCCTTGAATCCAGGAACGGACCAGGTGCTGTTGGTTAGTACATCAGGCTGGTTTTCCCCAGCGATGTACCAAGGCGCATCGGTAACTGTACCAGCACAGTGCTGCATGCCAGGGATTAGAAAGAGGCGGAAGAAATCGTCAATATTGTCACCCATAGCCTGCCTCGTGCGGTTGTAGTACAGCTCGGATCCCTTAGTCGGTACCAATCCATCGGCAATCCCATGATACATAATTGCTTTGCCTCCCCTATTCTTGAAAGCGGAAATGTCGTACTGTGCTGCAGTTGCGTCTCCAGGATGTTTCTTTCTAGAGTATGCAACCGAACTGTCGTTGAAGTCTTGCCACGGCCAGTTGGGGTCGTTGTACAGGAAATAGCGTTGGTACCCTACACCGAAGTAGGTAGGCTCTGGCCATCCGATGAGGTTCCAATCATTCCACATATTTTCTGAGCTGAGGCTATACCCGTTATAGAGAAACTCTCCTGAACCTGTACGCCAGTCGGCATATATTTTCTTGATCGTCTCGACCTGTGTCGCCGACAAACATGCCGAGCCCTTCACCTTGGAGGTGGAGGCCCCGCACTGCAACGGCTTGAAATCAAAGTCGCACAGCATCGGAGCGCTAACAATGCCATCCAGTACCCCGTCTGCCCCGTCGCACTGCTTAATCACCTCGTCAGCCAGGATGGGGAACCATGTTGCGTTGACAAAGTTGGGCGCTCCAATGGGCAGGTCATAGATCCCGACCTGTGTTACGTAATTGTTGAGGGCGTCTGTGTCCCATGCGGATGATCCGATAAGAATACCATCAAAACTTTCTGGGGATATCTGTATCTCTTTGAGACCTTGTCGTCCACCTGTCGAGCAACCAGAGTAGTACGAATACAAGGCTGGTTCTCCATAGTAGGCTGCTGTAATCGACTTTCCCAGGGCTGTGGAGCCGTGTATACTCCGCCATCCCCAGTCTATTTGTTTCTCGGGAGCGTCCAATGCCCAGGAAAGATCTATAACCGACGAGTTATGGCCAGTGTCAGTTGACACGGTGGCAAAGCCGTAATGAGTGCGTGGTCCCTGGTAGAAATGAGAATATCAGTACTCCGTCTCCACATGTCACATGGATCACGTCAAAACACTTACGGCGGAGAGCCAGTTGATACCTCCAGCAAATCCACCATTTCCAACTACCAGAAACCGATGATTCCAATCATCAGGGAGCATCAGTCCTAGTCGATAATAGGACGTTGGCGAGCTGGTGACACTGACTATGACTGCGCACAATGCGGGCAGATTGGTGGGCTGGATAGGGTAACCTAGATTCGCAGCGCCTTCTCCAAAGGTGTCGCCTTGATTGACGTGGGTCGCCTTTTCAAGTGTCGCACCTCTCGGCAAAATGCTGTTGAAGAAAGCAGCATTGCACCTAGATTTTGGGACCTGAATTACTCTATTGTTGGATTCAGCTGTGTCTGTTATACTCTGGGCCGTTCCTGTCAAGAGGAGCAGGGTTGATAGGAGGCCAAGCATGGTGCTTTGGAGCATATGGTGGTGCCTTCTTGGATTGAAGAGCAGTTTCAGAGCAGGTTGTTGGAAAGGTCAAAGATTGGCAAACCTGGAAGAGCACAGTCTGAGTTGAGTAATCCTTATAGAGGACGTTTCAGTCTGCATAGCCACGATTAGACACAATGTCATTGCTATATATAAGGCAAGGAAGGACATAGCACTTAACTATGCAACCGCTGTACGACTCCTTGGCACGAAGTAATTTTCAAGGTTCCCCGCCCTTACCCCATACCGCATGCGTGTAGTGTCAACCTTCACCCCGGATGTAGTAGCAGATAGAAGACGTATGGTTGAATGCCATAACAAGTGAAGCCGTCTCCGAGATTAGGTACGAAGTCCGGTGGATATCAACCCTCCGAGCCCCCCAAAAACATGCTCCCGAAAGCCGGTGGATTCCTTGCACACTGTACAAGTCCGTCATTCTCTTGTATAGTATCGATTGTCAGTGAAATGACCGAGTTACAGTCCTGTCATGGTGGGCTAAAATATTTTCAATATTATTCCTAGGACAATCAGTTTCTATTACTATCTCAATCGGTATAGCGCTGATGGAGGCCCCGGTTCCTACTATGCTTGATAATGGAGTAAGAGACACATTTCTGCCTATGTAATCGCACCTGGTTCAGCCAAATTTGACGGGACGTCCGTAAATTGGCGGACACTGGCACAAATTTGTGCTGCCTCGTTATTGGTCTGGGCCTCCTTAAGGATGGCTCCCGGATTTTGGGAAGCAGTTATATCAGGATATCATTCTCAGAGGACATCAAGCCATCATAATTGTTGTACAATATTCGAGCCGCATGATTAGTTGTCATTACCAGGACGAGGATCCGCTTATTTGAAAATTTTTACTGATGGTATATCTTCTCTCATCTCGGCCAATTCAGTAAAGAACTCCTCTTCCATTGCCCAGTTATTAATATCAAAAGCGTAATGTTCGAAGAGATCAGAAAGTTTACAGTCATTTGCCATAATTAGAGCATCGGGAAACGGCCAATGAAAACGGATGTGCGAAGTATATGCCCTAGAAAGAGCACCGTCGGAATAGCACTTATGGTGAAATACCAGACGCTCGCGGAGGGCGGGCCTGTATATAAAGTTATTAAGCAAGGAAATTAGACTTGAGAAGTTGAGAAGGATAGTTGTGTGTGAATAAGGGCCAGTCCGTACCATATTACAAATTCAATTATTGGGGGATGCACAATAGCTTCCTGTGAAGGCCTAAATATTGTCAGTAATCCCACCACTAAGAGTCCGCGCCTTGCAAATTTACCTTGGTCTGAGAAAGACGGGAACTTTTTCCAGATTCTCCTTTGTTGGCTTTGACAAATACTTATTATTTGTTAACATTCTGGTTTGATAAAAGATGAAATTCTGTACAACTGCTCACATTCATCAATCGCATTTTAATAAGGATCATGGCAATTCTCTGTGCTTTTGAATGCCAGTCACCAAACAAACACTCATCTACCCATTGTAGTGCTCTGTAAACAGGATGGCACTTTTCCTTTTCATCCAGGATATGCCATCCCTCAAAAATAGCCATAATGGGTTTAACGGCACCGTAGGTCCCATAATAATAATACAATTTCCTGTATGAATCCAGGCCCCAAGTATAGACATCATTTGTTACATGCCATTTGTCGTGATCGCTTAAAATCCTGGCGCTGTCAGGATACAAGTTGGATGGCGGAGATTTGGGAGTTTTCCAGAATATACTGGCGGGGTCAAAATTGATAAGATTAAATAGTGGATCTGAGGATTCATCCAATAATGGGTTTGGTCTTTTGAAGTCCACGGTATTCTCTTCGTCCGTATGGAACCCAACAGGGTCCGCATTATCTAATGTAGGCTGAGACTGATTTATGAGCATCTTCTTTGGTTCCATTCCGCGATCTGAAGAGTTGACTTCCGAAGGACTGTCATAAAATCTCACATTCCCATTTGTATCTGTTGACTCTTGGAGTGAACCTTTGGCCTTCTGACCAGTTATAATCCCCCCTGTATATAAGGCTTCAATTTCGTGGTCTTCGAATATACTAATACTATCAGATGGACTCACTTTTAAAGGTTGCTTGTTCAAGCTCTCGCCTCAGTTTCGCATTCTCTTGCTTCAACTTCACGATTGTCTCCACAGCAGAAAGGGCATCCCTATTTCCCAGTACAGCCTGCAGCTGGTCTATCATTTCCTCTAAATATAGGATTCTGTATTTGATACGTTCACGGCTGGCACGCTGTGCCATTCGATTTGATTCTCTCTTCTTTCGCCGTCGCTCGATTGTCGATACGTTGGAACATATGGTTGGGGGAGACTGGACTTCAGCGGATGTCGCTGTTGAACCGGCGTCGTGCTCGTCCATTATGAAGCGTGCAAAGGTTTCGAGGAAGTTAAAATGGCTTCAAACATCAAGAGCAATCTACACCACGACCATATAATTTTCAGAAGCCAAAGAGCATTTATCCAGTTTCAGGGACAGATAGAATAACTTGGATGTGCAGGTCTGAAGTATGTTTTTTGTAGAAGACTTGGCTGATGGTTTCTTAAGCATTACACGGCCAAGGCCGATCGATGCTCAAACAAATATCTCCAGAGAACCCCCGCAGACTGTACGCAAGCAAGGGTTCTTCTCATATAGCTAGCATATGATCGGCTTCACTTATTAGGCTGGACATTTACACGTTGAAAGGAATACCGCGGCGCAACCCCGCAACTTGATCTCCATCGCACGAAGCGGGTCGATCCCGAAGTGCACGACTCCAATATTAATACGAGGGCGTATACTATCCAAACATAAAACTGCGTATTGGAAAACATCCCAGGTTAATATTGAATGGGCAGTGGAGTGTTTACGATACCTCCGGTGGAATGTCCAAGTCATTAAACTAGTGGCGCCGTATTACGCCGAACCTCCACCGGATCTCCACCGGAAGCACTACTCGTACCAGTAAACCAATAATAAAAGCGGAACAAAAACCGGAGAAGGAATGTGCGCACCAACGTTGATGAGACGGAATTTTCATCCGGTTGCGCTGCCATTATGGAGCGCTAACTCCGTGAGCGATTGCTCCTGAAGTCAAAGAACTCGACTTCCCCATGGGGGATGGGGTACCTCTCCCCGCAGCAAGAGTCAGGGCGGAGCTTAGGAGACTCAATGTCTTATGGTCGCAAACTTAGCCTTTAGACGGTGACCAGTTCGAGGTTGTAAACAAGTATCTTCCTCGGGCTCCAATTAAATCGACCGGAAGTTTGTTGGTTTCATCCTCTTCAAGTAGACTATTGTCTCTAGCTTCCTTTTCAGATCTGGCTTTTCTCACCATAGGTCGTTGATCTATTTAATAGAAGTTGCCCCTTAATGTTAACATATTGAAGCTGGCTCGGATTTATATAAACTGGCTCTCTTAGTACCGATATCTATCTTCTCAACATCAAATCTCCAGCCAAGCGTCAGTAGATACGTAAGTACATTATACCATTCAAGCTCGAGATGGCATGTGCCTATCCGAAACTTGAACTGACCATCGTTATGTGCTAGAAATATGACTCGCAGGTATTTAGGCGGGTCCGGCCACACCTTAACCGTGTGGATAGCTGTCGCAACTTCGACAGTATTGTTATTCTACGGCTACGACCAGGTATGCCCCCTAGCCCTTAGAGTCTTCTGAGTGGCTGTGCTAATGCTGTAGGATTTTCTCTTCAAAGGGCGTTTTCGGAAATGTTATCATCAATCAAAACTTTCTGGACACATTCGGCAATCCTTCTGCAAATATCCAAGGTACAATGGCGTCGCTATACACAATTGGCGCCTTCGTTGGTTCGCTATGCACCATGTGGTCCGGTGATATTCTTGGCCGACCCCGCCAGCTTGTTGTGGGCAGTCTCATTGTCGCGGTTGGAGCTATTATACAATCGTCGGCGTTTACGGTAAGCCAAATGATGGTAGGAAGAATAGTAGCCGGAATGGGTACAGGAATGAATACTGCAACAGCTTCCATCTGGCAGGCAGAGACCAGCAGAATGGATAAACGTGGTAAACTGATTATTGTGCAAATGGTTCGTCCAAATTCTCAGCCATGCTGTTCATTTTGATACTGCCACGAGCTAACACGCACTCAATAAGGCAAACTGCATCACGGGATTCGCCATCTCTAACTGGCTGACCTTGGGACTGTCTTTCGCAAAGGGGAGTGTCGCGTGGAGGTTCCCCCTCGCCTTCCAGATCTTCTTTACTGCCATAATTTGTTGCCTATGTCCGTTTTTGCCCGACTCGCCACGACTTCTTATCCGCAAAGAAAAGTACGAAGAAGCTCTCGAGGTCCTCGCGGCACTAGAGGGAAAGGATGCTACTATAGAATCGCCCTCGGTCAGAGCGCAGTTCCAAATTATTAAGAGTATCTTGGATGGCGAACACTTGAATACTTACTCGTGGTGGGAGCTCTTAACAGGAAAGGGTACTATTTAGATCTTCTTTCGGAGACTGACAGGATATAAACGCTGATCTTTATGCAGGGCCAGCTGGCATTCTTAGACGAATGATTCTTGGGGTGTGGATTCAAGTCATGAACCAACTGTCCGGCATTAACCTAACTTCGTACGTTTCCACTTAAGTCCCTTCTCTCAATCTGACGATCACCAAGTTATTTCGATTATTGTGCGCTGACTCGTAGGGCTGATATTATTAGAACCTATATGTCTTACATCTTCATCAATTCTCTGCACTTCAGTCAACTCAATGCTCGTATCCTCTCAGCGGCAGGCAGCATGGACTATCTCTTCTTTGCCTGTGCAGCATATTGGACTATTGAGTACTTCGGCCGTCGAAAGGTCATGATGGGTTCTTCGGCCGCCTGTTGCATCTGTTGGATCGTCATTTCTATTGTTCTTGCACTGTCAGATACAGGACGTGGAGATCCATATAAGCTGGGCAGTGTTGCAGTCGCATTCTTCTTTGTTTTCTTTGCTTCTTTCGGGATGGGTATTTTGGGTGTGACGTGGTAAGTTCACCATAACAGACTCTCGTCAGAATTATAATATAGTTTGTACTTATCAAAGTGGTGCTAGGGTTTACGCGACAGAAATCAACGCCCTTGAGCTGCGGACAAAGGGAACTTCCCTTGCAGCTGCCAGTTCATGGATCATTGTAGGTATTCCTTCCTCTCTGTCGACGCTCAGCTATCAGTGCGAACGTTGCTATAATGCAATGATTGGTGCGATAAATAACTGGGAAACTGTTGCTGACAAACGGGTTTGTCTCTGCCCTTGGAAACAGAACTATATGGTTGTTCAAGTAACCCCTCCTGGAATTCAAAATCTCGGCTGGCGGTTTTGGATTATCTGGGCCGTCATCTGCTTCACCTTTATTCCCGTAACGTATCTTTTCTATCCAGAAACAGCGGGCAGAACTCTCGAAGACATTGACCGCTACTTTGAAGGCAAACCAGGTATTATTGTGGCATTTGATAACGGTAAGCTACGCGTTGTCCAGTGTGTGCGCACTCGGCGAAAGTTATATTACAAAAGTTTTGCTTGCTGACCTTTGATATCCGTGATATCTCCAGCCGCCACCTCAATCAAACGACCAGACGAGTTTTCTCGTATGGATGAAGAAATTGCCCAACAGAAAATTGATGAGGGTCCCAGCTACCTTGAAGTAGTTAGTGTGGGAGATGCTGAGGCACAAGGCTAGATGCGGTGGTAAACGGGTGGTCTAAGTTCGATAATTTGTCTCGATTACTGCTATTTCCAGGACGATTCCGGCCGTATTACCTCCACCTCACCTATAGATAGGCGTTGACCCTGTGATGCCCTTGCCCTGATTAATGTGGCTGGTGGATCTTAATTTTGCGGTTTTGGTGGGCTGGTCAGGAAAGATGGCTGCAAACGAACACTGAAGCTTTAGGACATCAAGCTCAACAAAACCATCGAAAGACTTAGGGACGTTTAGTTTAAACGAGAGAATCTACCCGTTGCAAGCTGTTGCTGTATTCATCTGCCTGTGCCTTAATATGTGATCTCCTAAGTCCTTTTCTCGGGTAAGTTGTTGGTACGGAAGCGAGGTCTCTTTCTTGTCGTAAAGCGCAAGATCCGCATGGCGTTCTGGCGGTGGCACAGGGCGGGGCACGAACGAGTACAGCTAGCATTCGGACCCCCTCGCCTCGCTATTAAAGGATCCGACTCGCCCGCCAAAGAGCTCCGGTGGAATCAGTCGCACCTCCGTCTGCATTGCTCAACTTTACCACGATGCAGTCCAGGCCCTTGTCATTCATTCTCACCGCACTGATCACATGATACTTTCCAGTGCTGTGCTCTGGTTGTGCCTTGGTGGTGTATACGATGGACCCGCCGTTAGCTACAGAGGGGGACAGTCTCCAGCACTCCCTGGCGACCGCTCAAGAGACGGCCCCTCCAGGTCGAGTAGTCCGGGCGTGCGCACGATGTCGAAAGCAGAAATTAAAGGTAAGGTCATAGGCCAAGAGTGAGGGTTTGGAACGGTGGAGATTTACAAGGTTAAGATACATAATGTTTGCAGTGCGACGCGGTTCGACCCTGTACCTTATGCCGACGCTCACAGATCCGCTGCGAGCCGCAGGATAGCGGTACTTCTCCGAGAAAAGGCCCCAAGAAAAGAAAGCGGCAGTCAGGTGCTCCAGCTCAAAATGCCAGCCAGACTGAGCAGCACACGCCCACGCAAAGCCATCTACATGGTGAAACTGATTCTCCGGCGGTGACTCAGCTCTCGCAGGACAGCCCGTCCGAACGACAACGTTTCGGCGCCAATAGCTCAGCTGTTGGGTTTGCTGCCCACATCTTTGGTAACTTGGCAGCCTCGCATTCAAGTGATATCTCCAGCATTCCAGGTTATCCAGGCCGATCCACGGAGACCGTGACTGGTGGCAGTCGCCCATGGTCATTGGCTACCATGGGCTGCCCTCCTCCAGCAGTGCTGGAAGCCCTCCTCGACGTATTCTTCGACCGTGTGCATTGGTTCATTTTGATCTTTCATGAGCCATCATTTCGACGATCTGTTGCGCATATTCTTTCCAAGAGCGTATGGCAGCGCGACCAGCTCAGGACAGTCCTCGCGTGTCTAACGGCATCTGCTGTAGGCTTATTGTGTGCCACTCGCGACCCGTCTTGGACGGGTCATGCACTGCTTGCAGAGGCTTCGCTCAATGCTCGTTCCCTTCTCGATGCCCTGATCAAGGAGGTCCGCTTTCATCTTTTGGATCTGCTGGATGATTGTTGTATCGAGACGGTGCAAGTGTGCAGCTTATTGGGTGCTTATTACATATACCATGCCTCGCCCGCCCTCGCATGGAATATTCTCGGCATGGCTGTCCGCACTGCATACGCCCTGGCGTTGCATTGCGATGATGATGAGCAAGGCTATGATCCGATAGCTGCTCAGGTCCGCCGCCGTAACTGGAACCACATCACTGTTTCGGATACTTTCGCCGCCATGATCTATGGACGGCCAGTCTCCCTTGACACTGCTTTCTCCCTCGTGCAGCCGCTCTATGACTTAGATGACACAAGCCTCGGACCAGCACTATCTGGGCACCCGCTACTGATTTCGAGGGATTTCCTCGTTCCTAAAATTACACGACTAACCTTCCATATCCTAAAGTTTCGCCTTTACGATATCATCCGACAAGCACTAAACCGTTTCCGAGTCCTGCGTCTGCAGAATCCCATCTCCCCAGAAGACTTGATCTCTCTAGTGCAAGCTGTACAACATATTCGCTCTCTGCTGGAGACATGGAAATCGGATCTGCCTCCCCTATTCGACTTCGAGGCTGTTTCCCGAGAACCTGTCTCTGGAGACCTTGGCAGCATGATTAATCTATCCCCTGAAGAACACAAGGTCCGACGACACTTATCACATCAAATCCTGACGTTGCAAGTTACTTATGATGGTGCCGTTATCTTTGTCCATCGCCCCCTGTTGGAATACCGTGTGACGGCCGACTCGCGGCAAGCCGTTCCGAGTGAGGCGCTGGAGGTGGCCGCAGAGTCACTAAACTTATCGGTCAACGCCGCGCTTCACATGTCACGGATTCCCATTGCGGAGCTTGAAAAGCAATTCGTGATCTCCTTTGTGTTGATGAATCTCTTCACAGCTGGGGTTATTCTCTGCATCCCTCCCATCACATGGCCCCTCAGCGCTATCGCGCACGAGGCAAAGGCAGGCACGTTACGCATCATTCGGGCAAATCGGAACTTGAAAAATATTAGTCATATCGCTAGGCATACGGAGCAACTGTTGACTGGGTTGTTAAAACTCAGCTTGCAGCTGGAAGTTGATAATGGACTCCAACAGGATAGTGCAGGTGGAACTGAGGATGTTAATCTACCGCCGGGCTTGGAGAGACAGCCATTGCGGAACTTAAGGCACGCTCATTCCCGTAGTGAAAAAGAAGCACAGGTCGAAAGCCCTCAGAGTGAACCAATCCCTGGACGAACTAGGAACTCACAAACCCGACTGCGGACACAACCAGAGCGATCCCACTCATCGAGAGAACAATTCCCGGCGGTCCCAGATCATGCTGAGTTCCCACTACGTTATGACCCGGGGATTGGCACTAATATCGACTTAATGGGATCTCCAACAGATCCCATCTACAACGAGAGTCACGTAACTTCCGGTTCTGACTTCAGGTGGCCAGCCATGGGATACGGTGGACAACGTAGCCAGGTAGACTCTCAACTAGACGAAACTTTTGGCGCATTTGGGCAGAGTAGGTCATGACTTTCCTGTGGCAATGGCATTGTTCCCCCCCACATTTCCCTCGTCTTGAGCTCAGGTATAAACAACAGTCGCTAATACCAGGTGTCTCGTATCAGTGTTATTCAACTTGGTCCCTAATGACCCCTTCAGTGCCTGG
Organism: Scytalidium sp. 3C; assembly: GCA_000743665.3. NCBI lineage: Eukaryota > Fungi > Ascomycota > Leotiomycetes > Scytalidium > Scytalidium sp. 3C. The sequence goes on along the minus strand of JMRO03000144.1, from coordinate 20,258 downwards.
AACTGGGGAAGTGGTGGATTTTAAAAGAAGTACCGCCGCCATAGAGTTGAATATATTTTTAGCCCCTCCTGAGGTTGGTTTAAAATGATTCTAGTTCGTTTCCCACCTCTCTGGCTACGCTGAAGTTTGTATATGTCTTTTAGTGGTATAATAACCCGATAAGGATGCGCGGAATCACGGTGCCTTGAAACCTTTCTTGGAATATATGTAAATCTGTAAGCACATGCGACTAGAGTCATGCGTGGAAAATGAGATAGATCCCCAGACAGTGGTTCGCAGACTAGACGATATATCACGCGTTCATTACAATACAGAAATGATAATTCGTTTTTCGATGTATTTTCTCTGATCATAAAGCTTACAAATTCATACAGGGAATTTCGTATCGCATCAATTAACTCAATTCCGTATTACATTGAAAACAAATGAATTAGAGAATGCTTTTAAATAGGAGGCTGGACCTAATAGGGAACCGGTAAATAGAAGGAGACTAGCATATTAGATTAAAGGTGAAAGGGCAATGTCAAGAGAAATATTGGAATCAAATTTGTTCTCTAGGGACAGTTTTGGCATTGTGACTATTCCGATTTCATGTTCTATCGTTTTACTCATCCAACACTCGGCTGCAAAGATGGATGATATATCTCTGAAATCATTTTCAAGGTGCAAATACAAGTAATAATACTTACTGAGCCTCAAATAAGGAGTTCACACAATGATCTCGTGATGCCTGCTCTCTCCATTCTTCTCCCCTGTATTATCGCTGGGGATATGGCGAGCCTGTTCTTTAATCTCAAATTCATTTGTAAGTTCGCTTGTTTGGATATCCTGACTGAAGACCATGACCTCATCTTGGTCCCCGAAGAGCGCTGCAATCTCCTCGAGAGGCATACGGGACGTTTCAGGAAGCGTAAGCCATAACCAGACAAAGCCAACTGCGCAAATACTTATGAAAACCTTTTATTTCCATTAGCGGACTTGCCAAGTTGCAGACGCTCAAAACATACTAAGTAAAACTTCCAGCCAATATTTGCAAATGCTGTACTGGCGACTTCAAGATAAATTAGAGAAGTGAGGCACACGCCTAGGGTGCAAATGGCCATCCCCTTTGCTCGCAAATGATTTGGGAAGAGCTCCCCACAAAAAACCCATAAGGTAACATCAATGCCGATGCCATATAAGAATGTGAACACATAGCTGCGGTTGGGATACTCAGCAAATCTCGTTGGAAGCATCATTCAGAGCCATGAGACTTACAGCATTGCAATTGCTGCGCGAATTGCCGCTTCGTTAGGATTGATTTCGGGTACGGGGGACGCATAGGTGGCAACTAGAGCTGACTCCGCTGACAGAGATATTATACAGCCTGAAATACCCAGGAGTATTAACGGCCGTCGACCAATTTTATCGAGAATAAAAGATCCTGTTTACTGCGTCAAATGCTGGATATACAATTCATGCAGTCCACACTTACCGACTATATTTCCGGAGAGTCCGGTAGTGATCCAACCGCACTGGAAAATAAGCTGCTTCCTAGTGTCATAACCCAAGGATCTGTATAGGATAGAACCGTAGTTGTTGATAACTTGCTATGTTAGCTACTCGAAGTGGACCATCGAGAGGAATCTACTCACCTAGAATGGAAGTGCTCTGGGACAGAAATGCGAATCCTGCAGCAAGTGCAACGCGCTTTCGATATGACGGCCGCTTGACCATCTCTAACCAAGATGGATTCAAAGTTTTGTCGTATTCAACTTGTTTCTGCATTTGATAGAACTCCGCTATGGCAAAATGGTGTTCCTCCACATGTGAAAGATCGTGTAGCCTTCTGACAACTGATTTGGCATCATCCACACGGCCAGCCATTAGGAGCCAGCGGGGAGACTCTGGAATGATAAGAGTACTTATAAGCGGTATAAAATTAAAGATAAGGCCGATTCCATACGGCCCTCGCCACTGGCCTGGACCCGTCTCCGATTCACTATAGAAGGCAAGCCCCATATAAGTTGCGAAGGAATAACCAATCCCTATTGCGATACCGTTGACACCCCCAAAAAAGCCTCTCATCGCTGGAGGTGCAAGTTCTGCAGAGTAAACCGGTGCTATGAAAAGTAAGTGGACATTGTCAAGATTGTACGGCACAAGCAGGTACTCACTGATCGTAACGGTTCCCCAGGAGCCAATGCCGGCAAAGAAGCGGAACACTAGAAACATAGCTACACTCTGCGAAGCGCAAAGGAGCGCACCAGATACAAGGCCTATCGCTGAGACACACACAACTGCTGCTCTGCGGCCCCATTTGTCCATGATGTATATAACCATCAGGATTCCGAAGCATCCGCCGGCCTACTATACTGTCAGAATAATATCACATGTTTTGGCTTCTTAATCAACGTGCCTGAAAGACTCCAGACATGGCTCCGGTCAAAGCATTTGATTTTGCCGTGAAGTTACCCTCGGAATCAAGTAGATGCATATACGTCAAGAACGAGGGCTGGGCCAGGGTCGTGCCTATAATCGACGCAGGATAGGCAAATGCCACCTCACCCAGGCAGACTAAGGCACAGAGGAAGAATTGTTTCCATGTCCATTGACCTTTACCATCAAAGCCCATTTTGAAAAATTCAGTACGAGTTGACAGTGGGTAGTAATAAATGATAGTTACAGATAGGAGTCAAACAGGAGAGGAAAAGTTCAATGGTTTATATACATATTGGTTGAGTGTTCGTGAGGCGGCCAGTATTCAGCATCCAATTGCTCGTCCGGGCTTTTGACTTCTCGACTGATCGCATTTGGCGCGCTCTGACCCTTTACGTTCCCCATGGGGAGCTCCCCACACTTCTCCGCCTGAGCAGGTCGACCGGCTGTGCGGAAAACTATGAATGACCTCGGAGGGGACAAACCAAGTAAGGTTTGCCTGGTTCACACCTTAGAATCGGATAAGGTGATCATAATAATCCTACATAACACTGCTAATCTCGTTTCTGGAGACCCTCTACGAGCTAAACACAATCAAATGCAGAACGAGCGGAATAATGCGTCAGTGCGTGGGTATAGTTTAGAACTCCGCGGACCCTAGAGAGCATTTCACTAACCTCTTTCGCACACGGATCCGAGAACAATCATTTTCGAGCTAGCTCTCTTGTACGTACCCCAGATAACCCCCCGACGCTCAACTCAGATTACTGCTCCAATTACTAAGCCTCTCCTTGCTATATTGAGAATAGTGGATCAACTCTGACCAAAACTGCGATATTAGAACGGGGTCTATTTGCCGTAAGGTTTGAATCATTGTAAATTGAACGCTAATGCTGCAAGATAGTTCGGATACAAAGAGAGGTGGGGATGAATGGATTAAAACACATCTCAAATTTGAACCTGGCTGTGATCGGATCCGGGCAAAGATGCAAACAATACTACATGCCGGATCTGCTGTGTTTGAGCTCAGTTACTTCATGAGTCAAGAGTAGTTGTGTTTCCCTCTGTTAACCAAGCTTATACCTCATCCTCAGTCAAACCCTCTGTAACATCCAAATCTTCACTTTATCAAATCTATCGCCTTTCCAACATCTATAGAGTCAATTAATACAGCACAATGACCGAGGAGATCATGTTAGATGCTTTCGTCGTTGGTGCTGGAGTAGGAGGGATCTATGCAACTTATCGTCTCTCACAAATGGGATTCGATGTCAAGTGCATAGACATTGCTGGCGATGTGGGTGGAACATGGTACTGGAACACATACCCTGGGGCTATGAGTGACACTGAAAGTTACCTTTATCGCTATTCATGGGATAAAGAAGACTTACAAAATTATCCATGGACCCATCATTATCTTTATCAACCCGAGATTCTAGAATATCTTCGACACGTTGTTGATAAATACAGCCTTCGAAAGTACATGAAGTTTAAGCTCGAGATGACATCTGCAAAATGGAATGACAATATTAATCGATGGCGAATTTTTTGTTCAACAGGAGAGGTTTTCCTAGCACGATACCTGATTAACGCTTTGGGTGTTCTTTCAAAACCAAATTATCCTGACATTCCCGGACTAGACTGCTTCGGAGGTCAAGTCCTCCACACAGCGAAGTGGGATAACAGTGTCAAACTGGATAATAAGAAAGTTGGTGTAATCGGTAATGGTTCAACAGGCATCCAAGTTATGACTGCGATAGCACCGATCGTGGCGGAACTTAAATCATTTCAACGCCATCCACAATATTCAGTTCCCAGTGGACAGGGTCTAGTCTCTTCAGAATACCGTGAACATATTAACACTAATTATGATACTATATGGAATAAAGTATGGTCATCGGCTGTTGGTTTTGGGGTTCCTGAATCAACGCGCAAGACCATGGAGGCAACTCGTGCAGAAAGGGAAAAGGCGTTCCAAGAAGCTTGGAATAGTGGGAACGGTTTTCGATTTATGTTTAGTGCTTTTGGAGATATAACTACTGACGAATCGGCTAATGAAGAAGCCTGTGAGTTTATCCGCGGTAAGATCGATTCTATCGTGAAAGATCCGCACAAAGCAAGTATTCTCAAACCTCGCGAATTATATATCCGTCGACCATTGTGTGACTCCGGTTACTATGACATCTTTAATCAAAACAATGTGGATGTTATCGACTTGCAGGTAACCTCAATTTCAAGGATGGTATCGCAAGGTCTTCAGCTATCAGATGGGACGATCCACAATCTAGATATTCTTATTTTTGCAACAGGATTTGATGCTATTGAGGGCAATTACTTACGCATTAATATCGTCGGGAGGGATGGTAAAACCATCCAAGAACACTGGAAAAACGGGCCGACTGCTTACGGTGGCATAGCTTGCGCAGGGTTTCCTAACATGTTTCTTGTATCTGGTCCTCAAGCTCCATTTGCTAATTTCCCTCCAGTGATTGAATCTGAGATAGATTTCGTCATGTCTTGCATTGAGTCTGCTGAGAATACGATACACAATTGGAAAGATTTGCAAATTCCAAGACCCGCGGAGGTTATCGAGGCTACTCGAAAAGCGGAAACTGAGTGGTCAGCATTATGTGACCAATTGGTAGAAAAAACTTTGTTCAAGAGAACTGACAGCTGGATCTTCGGTTCGAATGTGGTGGGACGAAAAGCAACTACTAATTTCTACTTCGGAGGTCTGCATCAGTATCGCGAATGGATCAAAGATGTGATCACAGATGACTTCCGTGGTTTCAAGCGGAGCATGGTCTCGAAGTAAAATAAGTCTACAAATCAGCTTTGTGAATATAGGTGCCATCTGGAAATTATAGGAAATTGAGTAACGATCTACAACTAAATTTCACTAGTTACATGACCGCGAAGATTGCGTCCATGCCTTAACTGACAGTGAGCTCATGGAGTGACCGGTATAAGCTCTCATGGGCAGATCGGACGGATTTAGAACCCTGGGGTAGTTGCTCGAGAGCTTTCAACAAGGTCGATGATAGATGAGCATAGGCCTCGTACTTGATATTTCCTTGACGATATTTGCGGCTAATAAATCTATTCATGAGCTGTATGCATGCAACTACATGATGCGGGTATGGGTCCATAGCAACGAATGATGTAGTGGTGATTGGACGTCGGGGAAAATATGTATTACGATCCAATTCTGAGGCAGGCCCAATTTCTTCTTGAGGTCCGTAGATATTGTACGTGCTTTCTAGGCCGAATTTGAGAACATTAAAAGACCCATGCTCAGCGTCCAGCTGTATCTCGGTTAGTTGCGACAAGAGATCTGAGCGGCAAGCTGCCTCGACAGCGTCAACGAGCATCAGAATACCCAGGTAGTAGTGAAGGTTAGCCTCATACCAGTTAAACCGATTTACTTGATTGAGGAAATGGAGTCGTCTCTCGCAGTTTTCTACAAGAGGACGGATTGTTGTCTTGAAAACATCGACGCCATCAAGGAGAGTCCTCCATGCAAATAGAACATTATCCTCATCTACTCCTTCTCTAAGTGCTTCTTTAACGGATGCTATATTTCTCCAGACATATAGTCGGCAGATACCGGCAGCAGAGATGGCCTGAAGAGCGACATCATCAGATATCTCGAACCCCTTTTTGCGCCATTCTTCTGTTTTCGGATGGAAAGATTCAACAAGGAATCCCCTGGCGAGGATCCAAACCGGCTCAAGGCATGCTCCTCTCAGCCCATTAGTAAGTGTCGTCCTGAAATTCAAGGTCGCCGAATTTACCGTATCCCATGTCACGGCTGCCCAGTAAGCTCTGCTCTCAAGATTCAAATATGTGGGTTTCAGATCAGAACTAGGAGCAGGGTTCAGCGTTGCGTCCGACCATGCTGACACCTCCGATCCGTTGAACTGGCAGCTCCGTAGCTGCCCTCGTAGCTGTTGAATTTGCAGGAGAGCCTCTGAACGCACAACACTCCGGTTATTCCATCAAGCTCTTCATCTTCGGAGATCCCCACAGGTATTGGGGTCTGTCCAAAAAGGTATAATGTTACTACCGACCGGTAAGCTACGCGGTTGATCACTTTCAGCATATCTTTTCTGGTGGCACGCCAGTATGCTCTTAACATTTCTTCGTATTGTTCTTTATCAACTGAGCTCTCTTTCATTACCAGTGGAAGCCAACGTGCTGCATATGACAGCATCGCAAGGCGCAAAGACTGATCAATTTGGCAATCCACGTCTGATCTGCGTATTGATGTCTCTCTTTCGTGATTGGAAGATTCCTCGTTCAATTTCTCATCCATCAGCGCGCGTCAAGATCGCAAAATAACTTGACCGGGGGAATGCTGATTTCACTATTCGGGTCATTTCTAGTACTGTTAAACCTTACTGGATTGTTTCATTATAAATGTTTTTCAAACGTACATTAACGGACAACCATTCCTGCCTATCCAAGGGCCAAAAATTGTCTCCCAACCTTGTTGGAAGATTTGGTCCGACCATCGCATTAGATGAATATCTATCACCTCGACATCTGAATTGGGAGAACTGATATGGTTTGGTTCTGATTCGACACTTGATGATTCGTATGATGATGATGGTGTCCTGTGTGCAAAGTTAGACCAGTGGCAGAAATCAAAACCATAGATGCCACACTAACCGAGGATTGTTGGTCGTAGTTGTGTTGGTCTTGCCAACAACATCGGAAAATGGCTCACTTCTACTTCCAGTATTGCGTTGTCCCGGTGGTTTCCAAGGAATAAAAGAGTCCGCGGTAGTCGATGGAGCATGAGATCTCGAATTTCGACGAGGTCTTAGAGGGGCTTTCTTCACATTTCTAATCCACTTGTTCGAGGGATGCATGTCAGCCATAGTAACTTCAGCGAAAGTCGTGCCTCACCTCAAAAGTACATGTCCGATTTCTCACGAAACACCTAGAGCATGAACCCAGCCATCGTCTCTCGCCAGGCTGATAACCGATCTTTGACGCATCGCAGGCAACGCGTGCCTGCCGACAAGCATCACAGCTAGAAAACTGCGTCCGCCGGAGATTTGAGCCGTTTTCCATCACAATTGAGGCCGAGGCCCCGCAAAGTGGTTATGGAAGGTGATACATCTCAGGAAGGCCCTTGCCTTGGAGGGCGAAGGCGGATTATATAACTAAAACCCTTGGCGTAGACCCGCTGCGGGGCGGGTTAGCTCTTCAGGTCATGGCTCGCTCAGGATTCTGGGGAACACCCCGCATTTTGACTGGAATGTACCATTACGAAGCTCCGTTGACTTGTACAATAAACCACCTTCGCATAAATACTGACCAAGTTTACATAAGGGTGCCGCGGTAAAGGTACATGAACCATGTACATCTGAAATTGGTGGTTCTATCATCGTCTCTGAAATATCAAGTGGTTGCCTCAAGCGACAGGTTAGCTCGTATCCATCCAATTCGAGCTTACTAAAGTCTCCATGTGTCTAATTATGCAAGTCTAGAGCAGCGTCAAAACAGAAAATTCCAACTTCCTTCACGTCACTTGCGCTCTTACCCGATTACATACTGCAGTCACCTTGCCTCAAAAACCTCTCCAGTAATGCCCTCAGACCGGCTTCACCCAATGTTTTCACACCCAACAACTCATTATCTAAACGATTCGAAAAGTCACAACCATAATCAGAATTCCAGGATGCACAAATACAAAACCCATTCATAGCGGCATCAATATCTCCTTCTACACACTTGTCCAATTCGGCCATAGCATCCCGCCAGACCTCATCAGTAGTCTTGTAAGTTATGTTCCATTCTTTGCCATCTTTCTCCTTTACGTATTTGATCAGTTCATTCTGCGACGTCACTGTTGAATGGATATAAAGAACGCGGTTTGCCGTTTGAGCCTGGTTGTTTAAGACACCTAAGACCGCCTGCGCAACATCTGCAAGGTTTGTGGCGCTGAAAGGGACGTCGCCGCCATTATATAGTGTCGCGGTATGCTCGGCTGGGTTAAGTATAAAGCCAGTCGTGAGACCCCAGTCTAGAAATAAACCGTTTGCTATTGCGGTATATGTGAAATGTGGATTGGCTTTATGCTTCTCAACGAGATATTTTTGGGTCGCCGCTTTCGGTGCACACACTGGTAATTGTACGCAGAGATGATTGAGAGAGTCCATGCCAAACTCAGCAGGGATGAAGCGTTTGACGCCGGCAGCTTCGGCGGCATCGATCAAGGGATTCTGGCTGCCTATCGCTAATGTGGCGAGACAAGAAACAACAACTTCAACTCCGTCTAAAACAGGGATCATGGACTGAGCTGAGTTGAAATTGACCTCCTTTATTGTGAGGTTTGGATGAGGCGTCAGCTTAGATGAGTTACCACCACTTCGCGAGAGGACTGTCACAGAGAGGTTTGAATCGAGGAGAGCCTTGAGAACAGGGGCGCCCAGATTACCAGTTGCACCAGCAAGAGCAACTTTTCTTAGGGCCATCGTATTTGAGCAGTCAGTGTGGTTGAAAAAGACGTTTTAGACGTATCCTTTATCCGATCAGACGCGATCAGGTCGTGATACTTGCGATAGGTGTCATTCGATATGAAAAGTTTCGGGGTGATTGCCCATGATTCAAAGAGAAATACGCTGGTAAAGAGAAATACGCTGGTAAAGAGAAATACGCTGGTAAAGAGAAATACGCTGGTAAAGAGAAATACGCTGGTAAAGAGAAATACGCTGGTAAAGAGAAATACGCTGGTAAAGAGAAATACGCTGGTAAAGAGAAATACGCTGGCAATGTCTCCGCTATTAACCCCTCCGCTTTCAGCTTACAAATGCTATTGTATCTTACATCAAAGCGAAGAGCACACGTGAGTGCGCCTGTCATTAGCTTATGAGGATTGTGGATTGAAACTGCACAGAATTTGAACCAAGTACCATGCTACGTGGATCATCAGAACAAGGCTAACTGCGTTTGGTTTCGGATCCGGTCGCTACCCTTTTTGGCCAGGTGGATCCGTGTTTCCTCCCACGTCAGCTGCTTCTTTCAGGGCTAGTTCATTCGGTAGATGAGTTACAACACACTCCCTCGCGGATTCTGACTTCCATGGCCGCCGTCCTGCTGTCTAGATGAACTAACACCTTTCTCTGCCCGCGTTTCCATCCGTCTGAAGGGGAGCAGGGGTTGAGCGGCCAAGATGCTATTAATAAAACTCAGGATCTAAATGATAACTTCAGACTAGCAAAAGCGAAAACGGAATGGCTGCGAAGCTGATCTGTAGCCCAAGCCTCGTCGTATTAGTCTCCTTCAACTTTGATGTCCTTCGGATCCGCCAGATTTCCGGATCGAGCCGAGTGGACCTTTTTGGTACCAAGGGATTACAATATCGCCGTTTCGCATCCGCAGCACTCCCTGGGCATGTAACATACCAGTATGCTATGTGATAATGCGGGAGAAGAAAACACTTCTAAGAGCGAGTAAATTGCTTGGAGAAAAAGCGCTCCCAAGAAGTTTGGCAGATGCACTTACCAGTACGCCTAGAGCATGACCCATAATGGATGAGTGACGAGGTATGACTAATGTATACATAAATATAAAATAAGAGATCAGTCCCCGCTTTTCAGGAGAATGGTTTCAATCTCATCCACGCAGAACTGGAACCGTGACTAGTTTTTATACTCTTGACTGCCGTATATCAGACTAGACCGATCGGACAGGCTAAAGGTAAGAGAGTTCCAAAGCATCTTCGAAATGCTTACCTAATTCTTTCTTGGTAGCATTGAACTTCTTTGAAGACATGGGCAGGCAAAATATTGACTTTAAGACCTCAGACGGTGTCACACTGCGGGGGTGGTTCTACACCCCAGATAATGTCGGGTCCACTAAATTACCTGCTTTGGTTATGGCTCATGGCTTTACTGCACTGAAGGAAATGACTCTAGATACCTATGCCGAATCTTTCGTCTCACAGCTTCCAATCTGTTGTCTTGTCTATGATCACCGCGGATTTGGTGAAAGTGACAATTTAGCAGGTCAACCCAGGGATGAGATTGTGCCCATGCTTCAGATATCCGATTACTCTGATGCCATCACTTATGCCTCAACTCGGCCGGAGGTGGATCCTGAAAAGATCGGAGTTTGGGGTACCTCCTACAGCGGTGGGCATGTGCTAGTTGTTGCCGCTGTTGACCGACGAGTTAAGGCTGTCCTTAGCCAAGGTCCTTGCGTGAGTGGATGGGATAACTTTCATCGCCTGATCCGTCCGGATCTTATCCCTAGCCTCAATGAGACGTTCGCAGCAGGTAATTGAGAACCCTCCTTAGTCACTTAGTAATTGAAGAATTGGAAGCTGAGCTTTAATAGATCGAATTGCAAGACTTCAGGGTAAAGAGGCCGCTTACCTACCTTGTGTCCATGCCGAGCTGCATGGGGTATGCGCTCTAAACGGTGAAGAGGTCTATAAGTTTTTCATGGAATGGCAGAAGAAGACTACTTGGCAAAACCGCGTTACTGTTAGGACGTAAGTTGCCATTTCTTTGGCGCAGCATGCTAGCGGCCCTTAGGACAGTACCTGTTTAAGCTAACTCTCTGAGCTTCAGATTGGAATTATTCCGTGCATACGAGCCACAGCAACTGATTGAAAAAATATCTCCTACGCCATTGCTTTTGATAATTCCAACGAAAGACGAACTTACACCAGCAGATCTATCACTTGCGGCATACGCTAGGGCCAGAGAGCCGAAGGAATTGCATTTCATCGATGGTGGTCACTTCGACTCGTACCGCGGGAAAACATTGGCGACCAATGTGGCTAGGCAAATCGAGTTTTTGAAGAAATGGCTTATCTGAGAATAATCTTGACCAGAGTTAAAAAGTAGTGATAGTGATTACACATCTGAGATATTATCATCGACATGACATGAACAGAGTATTATGGATCGTGACCCGAAAATATACATCACTAACTAATAAGGACACTGTACGTTCCCTTTGACGATGATTTGATATACACGATTCCACGATCCCTATTAATTGGCAACACGATAGGAAACTGGATATAATGCTAATATATTATCTTTCAACAATTATTCATGGCTGGTATCGTTTACGGTGTCTTATAGGTAGTCTATCGAGCCTTGGGCCTCGGATTAGGGTCAAGGCAGCACGTGCCGGGCCCACCCCTCGAGGAACCGAAAAATGCTGTTCGGTTTAGACATCGCGTTATGTACGTCCATAACAAATTGTACAAAGATAACAATTGGTCAAATTAATGATTTGTTGCCTACGAGGGAAACTAACCTCCAAAGATTGGCCCCCACATTTCGACCGCCGGCTGAGTCATTCGGAAACACCCTTCGCGAAGATCTCGAAAGAAATTGATCTCCTATATCTTCACATTCGTCCAGGTTGCTTTGTTCAGCACCAACCCTCAACATGGACTCCTCCAGCATCCCGGGCGGCAAGCAGAGCCATGACAGTCCATCTGTTCAGAAATTCTTCAGGAAAAGAACTACTCTGATATCCCAAGAAGACGAAATTAGAAGCGGTAATACCCCTTCTCTAATGCCATTCTCCAATAATTGATCCAGGAATGTTAGATCATGCATTTCGACAATCCCTCTCACCAGTCGCCAAACAAGCCGATGCTATCGTGTCCAAGATCCGACTGCATGAGCACGAAACAATCTGGTCTTCTGAGACGTCAATATCTACCTCATCCGATCCTTCGCTTCAATCTGAAGAGCTTTTTCCAGGAATGATCTTCAATTCAGCTAAGAATCACATGGAATCTACCTTGCTATGGAAGATCATCAGGCGCATGCCTAAAGGAGCATTGCTCCACTGTCATATGGGTGCGATGGTTGATTTTCAATGGGTCTTTAATGAAGCGATCAACACGCCCGGAATGTGTATCTCAGCCCCTTCTGCACTATCTAATAAGGAAATTAGGGAGAAAGAAACATTGAAGATTGAGTTCTCGACCAAACTAGCAGTGGGGGGGGAGCGCATATGGTCACATGACTACGAGCCTTTCTCCAAGCTCTCGCTCAAAGAACAAGCAGATGCTTTTCCAGGTGGAAAGGACTCCTTTCTAACATGGATCAAGGATCGATGCTCAATCACTCAGTCAGACGCTGTTCAACAACATTTGGGGGTAGATGATATTTGGAGGAAACTCCAGGCTGCATTTGTGTTGATTACACCGGTTGTGTTCTATGAACCTATCACCAGGAAATTCATGAGACAACTTTTGAAGACATGCCATGAAGATGGGGTGAAATGGGTTGAGGTTAGGGGTATGTCTCCAAACTTCAGACTAGAGGGTCAAGAAGAACCAGGCGAGAACCGCTTGGCATTGGCTCAAGTAATGCATGAGGAGATCGAAAAATTCAAAGCCAGCCCAGAGGGCGAAGGTTTTTGGGGTTGTAGGATGATATGGGTTTGCCTTCGTAGCTTAAAGTCTGAGGATATTGTGAAAGGTATGTGCCTTTCTCCCCTCTGAAGCCCTATGAGTGCCTCCTGAGCCGTCAATACAGATATGAGAATTGCAATCAATGCTAAGAAGCTTCTACCTGACCTCATTTCTGGGTACGACCTTGTCGGCCCAGAAGATCTTGGCCGGACTCTCCACAGTCTCACTCCGGAATTAATTTGGTTTCAAGAAGAATGTACGCGTCAAAAAGTCAACATCCCATTCTTCTTTCACGCAGGAGAATGTCTCGGACATGGGGACAGCACTGATCAGAACCTTTACGATGCAATTCTACTCGGAACAAGACGGCTTGGTCACGCTTTCTCGTTATACAAACATCCTTTACTCATAGATATGGTTAAGGAGAAGCAGATTTTAGTTGAGAGTTGTCCGATCTCGAACGAGGTGTTAAGATACACTTCGTCGATCAAGTCCCATCCACTTCCAGCGCTATTAGCAAGAGGTGTGAGAGCATCGTTATCCAACGATGACCCAGCAATGATGGGACATGATACTTCCGGAATGAGTCATGATTTCTGGCAGGCGCTACAAGGGTGGGATAATTTGGGATTGGCCGGATTGGTAAGTGCTCGCTGGGAGTTTAGAAGGTCTGCAAGAGAAACACAAATCTGATTGCGACGTACAGGGATCTCTTGCCCAGAACAGCATCCGTTGGTCAGCATTTGAAGATCAAACTGAGGCTGCATGGCATCGAGATATCTCCACTGCTCTGACTGGCTCAAGCATCCGTGCAAAACGTATCCAGGAATGGAACGCTGAATGGGAAAGGTTCTGCGAATGGGTTGTTGCTGAATTTGGCAACTCTCTCTAGCCGCTGCTTTTACCCAACCTTTGAATCTTCGATGACCCACCTCCGACACGCTCTCTTTTTTGGCTCATGGAAAGATTAACCTCCGCGCATTTCAATTGGGGTAACATTCCACCATGGTTGATATCATATGTTTTCGGAACGAGAATAGGTATAATTTTTTAACTTTTGAACTTGTTGCCCTCAACAGGCGTTTTCATCCTTTTAGGATACGGGTAGATTGGTGGTGGTTTGAAGGCCTTGGTGGCATATTGACGTTTTTCAACAAGATAGTTTTCATGTCTTAGTACTTTAAATTCAACAAATAGAGTAGATTTTCGGTTTTAGCCCAAAACACCAAACATAATGTATTCACTTTGATGGAATCGGGCTCCATGTTCTATCTAGAGCATCGAATTCTCATATTATGTTTTATATTTCTAATATGCTTTGACAGAGGATAAGAATGATAATGGGTCGTGCACGAACAGGCTGTAAATGTCACACTGAGACAATAACCTTTTCGCAGAAGGGGAGCTGTTTGGCCGTCGCTTCTCATGTCACCCCGAGCAGAATAAATTTGTTAACTGGTAACAGTGTCTCGGTGGACACGAATAACTTGACCCCGGCTCATCATTGCTTTTGCTATGCCTCTGATATAACGAACCTCCTGGCATATCACCTCTAGCATCTTTGCTACGTCTTTTCCAGTTCTATCATCCAAGTGTAAGTACTGTCTATCTCCTTGCTAGAATCTGCTGATCTCTCTGGAGCATTAGCCGGATGATGGTATTGTAGGATCGTATGTTGTGTTGCATAAGCATCAGGCTGTAATCAAGGCTGAACCGGGGCCCACGGCACTACATCTTACCCTCTAGCTTGTTTGGCATGAGGGCTATATGATCCACCATCCATGCTCTCCTGATGCCTCTTCCGCTTTCCTCCTTGTCTCCTGCTCGTTTCTTGCTCACTATCGATTAATTGCAACAATGGCTCGGCAAAATGCTGGGGAATGCCCTCAGATATCGCTGATGACAGTTCTTCCAAGTCTTCATCTCTGCTAGAACAGTACACAATAAGCTTCTCAACCACAGATGAGACGAATCGAGCTCGTCTCGGATCAGCTGCCAATCTTGTCATAAGGCTCTTCAGTTCGGTACAATAGGAAACTAGCACCGATTCTTCTGGGCGTGATCTCGCAAGGTTCCCAAACGCAGCCTCGGCATCCGAGTCAACAACTTCATTGTGCGGAATATCGAGACTGGCACCGGCCCTGAAGAAGGCATCCAATGTTCTCAGATAGTCGTCGAAACACTCCTCACCGAGGAATCGCGATAGAGATATGTCCAAGAAGTGTGAGAAGACGGTACGCGCTCCCTGCCGATTTAGGAGGGCTTTGTTCGGATCTGCACCGTGGGACATCAGAAGGTCCCAGATAGCGTTATTCAGGCAATCGTTCCACCGCAGAGCGGGGAACATGCAGGGACCCGAGAGCCAGTTGAAGACGGACATGGTACTACGAGCGAAAATCACCCAGGGAGATGCTGCCTCAGAGATACCCGGGGCTTTAGTCCGTGGTAGCACGTTAGGATCCTCTCCGCGCTGGAGGAGGATGTCAAGGTTCCCTGGCACAGGGGCCGGGCTCTCGCCAGTGTGGAGCGACATGGGCGTGAGCGCGGCGAAAAGTGGTGACTCGTCGAAGATGTTGAAGAATTCAGGTTGCTCTCGGATTCTCTTCCCAATGTATGATGTCAGGCTGTGCCGGAGCAATTCTTCGCGGAAAGGCAGTCCCGGGTTGCACTCGGAATTCACTCCCCTGATTGTGACGTGTCCTGCACGCACCATGGCCTCTACGGCTTCTTCGTACCTGTCTAGCAGTGCGGTTGTCTGCTGATATTGATTAGGAGCGGACTGAGCTGCTTTCAGCGCCTCCGATGTGTAAATCAAGGCCTGGTTTAGATGCGAAATGAAGGGCCCGCTGTTTAGTCCCTTCCCATGCCTCATGATCCCCGCGACAAGTGAGTGGTCCTGGGGTGTGGTTTTGAGAAAGCCGAGATATGCGGCGGCAATGGATGCGAAGCCGTTGTAATCACTCGGAAGCTTGCCGCGTAAGTACTCCTCCATATCCTTAGTCAAGACGAAGTCCTTTACTGTCCTATGGAGGAACTCGACCCGCTGATCCACGAGTTTTAGTAAACCTTTCGTCTTTTCATTTATGCTGCGAACTATCTGGTCTCTCTGCCTTGAAACTTGCTCCAGTGGTCCAGATCCTATCGGACATCGATCAGCATAGTCGTCTTCTTCGAACCCCCTTTCCAACTGCCAGTAGAGGTCAATGTGAAGCGGCTCCAGTGCATGAGCCGTTGCATGCAAGATGCCCGCCATTTTGGCATGGTCGACCCGGTCCACGCTTTCTAACATGTGCTTGAACAACTGCTCCAGATCCATCGGTAAGAAGCTGAGACGTTGCTTCAGATCTCTCGCGCCGTCACCGTTAGACAGACCTTCCCGTAGCGACCGCGTCACGAAGAAGGCCCAGAGAAACACCCCATCGGCCTTCACCACGATCTGCTCTATAAGCCCGGAATTCTCAGAGGCCGCCGTTCTGGGCTCGTCCTCAGCCAATGCAGGATGGGCCCGGAGCTGATCACTTACAAACTCGCGGATGTCATCTCGAGTCAGTTCGTGAATATCGAGCCTCTCCTTGCTATCTCCCCCGAAGCTTCTTTCAAACACAGCCCACGGTCGACTTGACAGGCACATTTTGATGTGAGGAGAATGTGCCATGTCGCAGAGAACCTTGCAGAGCTCGACATGGTCGCTGTCGTACTCGTCGAGCCCGTCAATGAAGAAGCATATTTTTAGCGGTATATTGTCAGTTGATGCAAGGGCTCGAAGCGCGGCCGAAAGCTCAGAAACGGACCACAGCTCTCCCGCTGTCTCCCAGCGTCCAGCTTTGGCGGCTTGCCAGCGACCGGGAGTTATCAGCGGGACGGCTGACGGATGCTTGTGGCAGACGTCGAAGAGCAGAGATCGGAGCAGTCCCTGCCACGATTTCTGGATCGGCGTGCCCGCGATCCAAAAGAAATGCACCGCCACTGCGAGTGTCTCTGCTGAGCCAGCCCAGCCCGTAAGTAAATCTCGTGTCTGGGGATGTCTCGCGATGAATTTCATGAAGGTAGATTTTCCAGACCCTGGCTTGCCTGAGACCCAGAAGGTGCCGCTTCCCGAGCTAAGCCACTTCGCAAACCGCGAGTCGAAGGCCCATTGGAATGTATTCTTGTGTGCCTGCGGGACCGAATCGAGGCGGGCCGGTCGACTGTCGTAGTTCAGACTTGCGACGATTCTGTCCGCGAACATGTGGTCCTCAGCTTTGGTTAGGCTAGCCAGTCGGCCGTTGAATAGTCGAATGTCGGCTGCCGTAAAGGCCATCGAGCCCATCGTATCCGGATTCACTGACCGTCTTTGAACCTCCCGCAGCAGATCCTCAACTTCTCGAGAAATAGATTCAATCCGGGACTCGACCTCTGGTCTGGAATAGCGCTTGACATCTGCTAACGATTCCATGGTTTTGTTGAACTCAGAGATGCGAGCGCTGGAATCATATGTCAAGATCTTCGAAACTATCAGGTTGCATTTTGAAGCCGTGTTGCTCACCTGAGAATGGAGCTAGCGTGACGCGTTATGGCTTGGGCACGCTGATCTAGTTTCTCCAGACTGAATCTGCCGGCTAGTTTGGATCCCTCCCAGGCTCTTAGGGTTTTGTCCCACGACTGTCCATTCCTTCGAAAGTCTTTCGGCGCGCTTTCGATAGCCTCGAGTAGCACCCTGGAGTCTTCCAGACAAGAAGAGGCCAGTTCCAGTAGTGCCGGCTCATGCTTCAGCGGCGGCGATAGACTCGTTGGAAGTCGCCGCCGCAATGAAGCACACGTATCGGAGAGCGCCAGCATCGATTTTCTCAAATCGTCCGGAACGGAAGCCTCGTCTTTTCCTTCGAGCGACGACGCGACTTTGGACACCTCGATGGCTGAGAGTAGCGCTGTGCTGAACTCAGTGATCGTGAGGATGTCGCCCGCGACACCAAGCGCGGAGATGGCATCCATGGGCGGTTGGCGTGCCGAGTCGGGAATTCTAGCTTTGAGAACGTTACAAACTGTGAGAATGGGGAGCACAGATGGAGATGGTGCCAGCAGAAGTCGACGCGACCACGGTCCCCACCCAGGTTTGCCGAACTTTGAGCAGCCTGCAGAACCAGTCGGCAGCATTCCTTCCCCGGAGAGTTCAGAGGTGACTTGAAGAGCTAGTTATGAACCCCCCCTCTCTCCCTCTCGTGGAGATTCGATCCATCGTGTCCATTCGAGCTTTATGCTTTGCCAGGGTAACTTCATCCTGCTGGTCGACGCCCGCCTTGGCCCTCGTCCAACCACACGAAAATTCAGCACCATTTCCTACACAGCTGACGGTCCTAATTCATGGCTGTCGAACTGTGCGGCTTTGCTTCACCCTTTCTGGCCCGTGCACGCGGTGAGGGAGTGTCAGAAATTGCGGTTCAGGCGGTGCTTTCCGAATCCGGCCTAGCATACCTCGGCTGGGTTAGGTGTCTCTAGTGGTGCAATCATGATTGGCCAGAACAAGGTTTAAGGGTCCGTGCACGCGGCCTACTGGGTGACGCCTAGAAAAGCCGCAGAACCCCCGCTGATTGGTGGCTTCGTGGCCGTGCACGCCTGTGGCCGAGCCTTGTCGCTGCTATCCCGAAGACAGGAGGATACAGTACTGTAACACCGGCACACGCGAGATTCCGCGTGCCCATTGCACAACTCGCCCATGTTCATGGCGCGAGAACATGATAATCGCAGTAGGCTGCTGTATTGAACATGAGTTTTTGGTCGGGTCTAGTACGCCGGATAAGATTGTATTTGATCATTGTGTGGTACATACGAGCACTAAAAAGGTTCTTGGGATTTATCATGCAAAATGTAGGAATTCATATATATATATATACATGAATGATACGCTAGGCCTTACCGATGCCTTGGAAGGTCTGGCATATCATGCAATCCTCCTTCAAAAGAATAAACTACATTATCCTTCTTCCCATCCGCTTCAAGAACAATTTCACACCCTGGTGCGACCCAGTCTGGTTGGGTCTCCCTCTGAAGCTCATGCACGGCCCTGATGCTCGAATGCATCTGGAATATGTGGTCCCAGGAATGCCAGTTCCGAAACCTCATTTCAAACTTCTTCAAATTCTGGTTCCTGGCAATGTGGCGCATCCGCTCCTCGTCTGTTTCCTTGGAGCCGCTGCTGTGCCTAAAGTCGAAAATGATTTCCCGAACATATTCAAAGTCGTTTTCTTTGACGAGACTTAGGATCGACATTTCGACCGTGAGCACCGTCGGATACGCAGCCAGAACGCCGCCACCCCCGTGGACTCCACGGAAAATACGACGGTACTGTTTGACAGCTGCAGCATGAGATTCGCGGTTCACCAGCAGGAGTGGTGGCAGCATGGCAGTCGCGGCGTATATTCTCGGCCTGCCATACGCCACTGTGCCACACCAACCATTCGACCGTCGCGGCGGAGTATAGCCAGAGCACGTGATGCTGACCTGCGTAACCTCTGCCATGGCTGAAGCCCAGATCTGGTTCCGCAGTTCGATCGGCAGCTTGGGGAACTGGTGGAATGCTGGCTGCGACTCGAGGAACACCCTCCGTGCATGAGACGCGTGTTCCGATAGACTTTGTCTCTGGACTTCATACTCGTCAAAACTTGAGCAACGCGCCCATAACTGGATATCCTTTTCGGCGGCCCTCTCTGCCAGGGTGCGTGGTGTAAGTTCAGGAACTCCCATGGCGACGGCATTAGCTGGTCGACTTGGACGCAGAGATCCATCCGGGCCTCTTGAACAACAGCGGAGTGGATCTACAGTCTGACACCTCCACTTTTCGTCAACAAATGTGTAGCCGCTGATGGGGGGTGGCAAAGATGGCGAAGCAGTCCTCCCTTTAGAGGCAGCCCCTTTGGCTTTTTGTGCTCTTGTGACCATTATGTAAGGTTTTGGACTCGGATGTCAAAGCGGTCCCCAGTTCTACCAGTTATGTATGGGCTAAGTACGGAATAAATACAAAACTAAGCAGGGATGGAATGGCTGGCTGCTGCCTATTTGTGCGCGTGGTTGGAACCAACAATTCCAACAGCAGTGGCCCAATTGCCATGCAAGTCGGATCGGACGGCTACCGGTCCCTAGCGTATTGCGGCCACGCGTAACCAATCGTAACTGGGACGAGTAAACGTACGCGACAAGAATTGTCGAAGCGAGCGCAATACTGGGCTATTAGAGTTTTCTATGTGATCTCTACACCTAGCACGCAGCATATCCCATTGACTGGCATAAAACCAAAATTAATAGTTATATTAACTGAGGGTCAATCATGTAAATTAATTGCCAGATTCACTTATACATCATATCCATAGTCTGCTAAGTGGAAATAAACTGGTTGGCCATTATAGGGTGTTGATAGCGTCTTGAGACTCGGTGGGGTTAGAAAGCTGGAGTTGCTCAGAGCGCAACG
>JMRO03000143.1:0-30175 GCA_000743665.3 Scytalidium sp. 3C | reverse complement strand
GCTTGGTGCGTTCCGGCCTCCGGCCTCCAGCTGCCCAGGCTGGCCCTCGCCCACATTTACCCCCCCCCCCCCCGGTGATGACGGCTTATCCTGTGGCAATGAATTCAAGGGGCCGAGCAAAACCAAGTGCTGGCAGTCTTATTATCCCCCAGACTTGGACGGAAGCAGCATCGCGTACCCCGCATCGCAGGATTCTCCCTGACCGCCATCATGTCACAGTACCGAGGAGTTTGATGATCTCCCCCGCCTGGTTCGCTCCTTGCGCCCCCCTGTGGTGTGGGTGAGAGTGACCTTTGGAGGCATCATTGAAACTGATTGTGGATAATATATCGTAGGAGACTTCACTGAGTCGGCTTGATCGATCCCCGTCGCGGCATCAAACCATCCGCGTCTCCGATGGGGAAGATTCAGATCATCCAACAGAGGCCAAGCTCCTGTACGTAAGTTATATCCTTGTCCTGCCAAACCCCTGTGGTCCAGAGTAGGTATGGGCATGATTGGCAAAAGCCACCTACAGCCCGGTGTTGTATTAGAACATCTGATATAAGCCCATTCTCCTTTTATCTTCAACTTCACGCTCTCATTGCTTGTTGCCCCAAGACGCAGCCTCTCCGCTCCGACGTGACCACGGTTTGGAATCACCACCTGCTTCCTTCCCAGACGTGTCTGAAAGGAACGATGCATATTGTGACGCCTCTGGTCGGGCTCTTCGCAGCCTCTCTGATCTACCTCGTCCTTGCCTCCGTATATAAATCATATCGAAATGCGTCGAGAGCACGAAAGCTCCAGTGTAAGGAACCGCCCCTCCTGAAGAGCAAGTATCCCGGGGGGATCGATCTCGTACGGCGAGCCATGGCTGCCGACAAAGCCCAGCTCTTTCCGGACGAGATTCTCAGGAGGCTAGGTGAAGCCGGTGCCCCTACGTACAAGTACCCGGCTCTAGGGAAGTTCCCTATCCATACCACGGATCCCAAGAATATCCAGGCCATTCTAGCCACCCAGTTCCGTGATTTTGATCTTGGTCCTGCACGTAGTGGCAATTTCTTGCCGCTACTCGGCTATGGTATCTTCACTCAGGATGGCAAGAGCTGGGAGCACTCGCGGGCCATGATGCGACCGCAGTTTGCAAGAGATCAGGTCAGTGATCTGGAGCTCGAGGAGAAGCACGTCCAGGCCATGATGCGGTCTCTCGACCGACTGCTTTCATCAGACAACTGGATCAAGAAGGTGGACCTGCAAGTTCTGTTTTTCCGTCTGACGCTTGACTCTGGTGAGTACCCGGTGAGATATGCATTTGATATTCTTCTACGTTGTGCTAACACGCCTTAGCCACCGAGTTTCTCTTTGGAGAATCGGTGAATAGTCAGGTCAAGGAAATGGATGAGAGTACGGCTGCCGCCCAGACTGGATTTGCCTGGTCGTTTGATTTTGCCCAGAAGGTACTGGCTACGCGTGCTCGTCTTCAAGAATTATACTGGCTCTATTCCCCCAAATCATTTGCCCAAGCTAACAAAGAATGCCATGACTTCATCAACCACTTCGTGCGCCTAGCTCTGTCTCCTGAATATCGTGAGAAGGGCCTTGAAAGGGGGCAGAGCGGAAAGGAAAAATACGTATTCCTTGAAGCACTTGCAAACGAGACTCAGGATCCCGTGGCGCTCAGGGATCAAACGCTGCATATCTTGCTCGCTGGGCGGGATACTACGGCATCTCTACTAGGCTGGCTCTGGTTTGAACTGGCTCGGGATCCCGCGCGGTATCAAAAGCTGCGCAATGTCATCCTTCGCGAGTTTGGAAGCTATGAACACCCATCTCAGATTACCTTTTCAGCCCTGAAGAACTGCCAGTATCTTCAGCACTGTCTGAACGAAGCCCTGCGCGTGTACCCTGTGGTGCCGCTCAACTCTAGGCGTGCAAACAAAGACACCACGATACCACGGGGCGGCGGCCCTGACGGAATGTCTCCTATTTTCATACCTAAGGATACCCAGGTCGATTATAGTGTCTACGCCATGCACCGTCGAAAGGACATTTGGGGCCCGGATGCAGACAAGTTCAATCCCGAGCGCTGGGAAGGGCGTAAAGTCGGATGGGAGTATTTACCGGTAGGTCAATCCTGATATCATTTTACCCACTACCTTTTACGGAGTCGGCTGACAGTTCCATCCGTCTTTCAAGTTCAACGGCGGGCCTCGCATTTGCATTGGACAGCAGTTTGCTCTCACTGAGGCTGCATATGTCACTGTCCGCTTGCTTCAGCGCTTTGACAAGATCGAGAACGTAGACACGGAGACACTCACGCGCTACAATCTCACTCTGACGATGTGCAGTACAAATGGAGTCCAAGTTGCGCTCCACGCTGCTTAGGCTTCAAGATGAGGACTTCGCATTTGGGGGCAGATTTGAGTCTGGGTGGTACTCTGTATTTCGTTTGATACCGACGTATTTCCAGTAGCTGGCTTCTGAGATGCGCGTGTTGATCCGCAATAACTCAATACGAAATGATAATGTTAACTACAAATGGACCAAGTATGTGTACGTGCCTATGATGGAAAGAGAGTGTCGACATGTAATAGAAGGCTTGAGGACAGCCCGCCCATCCAGGCCAGATAAGAATAACAACCTTTGTACCACACCCACGCCTTCTGCTCCACCCCCGCAATCTAATCAGATCGCCGCTAATGCAGGTGGATCTCGAGCTACAGCGGTTTCGCATCCACCAATCCGTTTGACCTCGTGCCTCATGCCTCAGCCTCAGCCTCAGCTCTCAGCTCTCAGCTCTCAACTCTCTGCTCTCCGCTGTCGCTTCTCCTTGCACGTTATACCCTCTATTCATTCCATAAACCGCATTACCATTGATGGATGGCAGGAACCGATTCGCATTCGTGTGCTCCATGCTCGGTCTCCTCCACCATCTCACCCATCTACGCTGAGCTGGGCCCCCCTCCGTCGATGTCGTGACAACCTGCATTGCCTCCTCCATCTCCAACCCGACCTCCTCGGTTAGGGAGTCATGTCAGTCAGGCCTCAGACCGAGGACGGGGTAAAGCGGCCATCTTCCGCGAGCCCATCACCTCCTGCGAACAAGCGCATCTGCATCGCTCAGCCCTCCGCTCAAGCCAGCAACGGCCCTGTCGACATCCAGTCACTACTAGATCTCAGCGAAGAAACAGTGTTGCTGCTACCGAAAAAGACACTACGGGCGTACTTCCTCGCCCTACAGCGTCACGTCCTCAACCCTCCATCTGAAGAAGGAAGATATTTGATCCACGCCGTTACGAGTTCAATACCCGATGGTACTGTACCTATCACGACCCCCATCCAAACATCAGTCTCCCCCGTCGTGGAGCCACGTTCACAATTTCTCCGCCTACCAGGTGAAATCCGTACCCAAATCTACAAATTTCTCCTTCCACCACCGGTCTACCCCCCGGTGCGTGGTCCTCACCCCCGCCGACTCCAAAAACACATACACCTCTCTCAACCCTTTCCGCCTTCCATCCTCAGGGTCTGCCACCAAACTCACCGTGAGGCTCTGCCCATTTTCTATGGCGCTCCCACACAAACCATCTTCATCACCATCGACTACAATGTCTGGGACCACAAGATTCGCCGTTCAGAGCTGATCCCGTCCACTTTCTTTACGTCATGCATCAGGAATATCCACGTATCGGTCCAGTTGGGCAGCGAGAAGCGCAATAATAGACCTGACAATACGGAACGCGACGCCAGGCTTTTCGAGGTTACCAAAGGGGTCAAGAAATTACGATCCTGGCTGGTCAATGCCGATCTTCACATGCTGACCATCAGCTGGCAAGAACCGCCACAGACCTTTACGTGGGAGCAGAAAAAGCTTATCATTGATGCCTTCCGTCTGATGAGGGCGAAGACGGTCCAGGCTGGCGAGATCAACTGGGGTCTGAAGTGGAACAAGGGCCGCAGATTTAGGTTTGAAGTGGACTACCTCAAACAACTAGAAAGAGGAGCCAACGAAGCAACGAACCCTCCAGAAAAAGAGCCTGATAATCGAAGCCTTGCGCATCCGCAGCACACTTCATAAGAAAAAGAATTCCCAGATATAATTACGTGCTATCCTGTAGAGTACAATATCAAAATCTCTTATATAACGAGATTTTTCTTTAGAACATTCCTCCATCTGACCACAAACGCCACGCTATGATGTCAAACATTTTCCTTCAACTTTGTCTTAGAACTGAAGTAGCTTCTGATTATCCCTCGCCCCAGTCTTCTGGGTGGAAAAAGAGCAGTACTTATCCTTAATCGCAACCACCTCATAGGTGCCTTCCTCAGACGACAGGACCGTCATGCTATATTCATGAGAGACCTCATGTCTTGTCTCTAGTACTTGTGATTTCTGTCCTTTTCGAGCGTTGGTACTCCTTGTGTACGTGAATTCAAATGGTGGCGTGCCTCCAAATTCAAACAGGATCTCGGCCTGGCCTCCTTCGTGAATATCGACTTCAAGTTGTCGGCCTTTGCTGATCCTGACGCTAGGCATTTCATGGATTATTTTGGTAATACTCGTTGCAGCTTTGCATTCACTAGCCTTATCCGAGACTCCTGTTATTGTGAAATTTCCAGGACTCTCAGCAATACGCCTAAAGTTGGTTCCCTGCGATTTGGCCTTTCTCTGAACATTGGCGAATGTGTAGAAGACCTCAAACGGTGGCGTACCAGATAAAGCGTAGGATATCCGATCTCCTACGCAGTAATCTATACGTGACTCGGATGGATAGATAGTGGGAGAATCGTAAACTTGGACTTGAACATGAGGCGCCCCGAACTCGGTTTTCTGCTGGCAACCATTGGAATCACGCACCTTACGGACGCTTACTTGATGAGCGCCAAGGGACAGGACCCGGTGCGGAATTCTGAAGTTGTATTGGTTGGTTTCGATGTTTGGAATGGTAACAGTTTCAGGTCTGGAACTACTCTGATGCTTGATATCGATCTCTAGCGAGAACGGCGGCGTGCCATCGAGTTTGATCGGGATGACCTCGTCACCCGCAAGCTCCTCCTTGCAATATTTATATGATTGCCCCGGTTTGGCAAACTGGGCAGCGGGCTTCGGGTTGACTTTCTGCTCGATGACAAGTGGCGTGAACTTTTTAGAGTCGTGGTCATATAGATTGTCAGACAATTCCGAGAAAGAATACTCGTATGTCCCTGCTTTCGTTGTATCCATAGCAATTGTGGCAATTCCAAGGCCCACGTCGAATTGTTTGATATTTATTGATGATGAACCATGTTTTGGCTTGTGACGTACATTATACTTGACATGGTAGGGTGCAGAGCCTTCTTAAGTGTTAGTAATTATGATACCATGCTCAGTTTCTCAACTTACCAAAAAGGTTTAACTCCACTGAGTCAACATCACCCTCGCATACTTCACGTTTGATGAATTTACTACCTTGTGCTGCAAGGGAGGTAGAATCTGATAGCTTAATTTCTGGCCTCGAGAACCAATCGACATCAAAAGTTGATGCTTTAGGATCCACGCTGCCAGGGCATTTGTCATCCCGTACCTCCAATATTTCGTAAGTCCCACGCCTATTGACCTTGATGATATCATTGGCATATTGCACCTTTTTCTCAATCACCTCGTTGGTCTCATCGTCGAGGTTGCGGTATTTGATTGTCCATGGAGCCTCGCCAGTTAAGCGCAGAGGTAAACTGATTTGTTTACCCTCAACAGTCGTTACTTTTCGCTTGCCATCCACATGTCCGAATGACACTTTTGGACGCTGACGCCTAACTGAGATCTTAACTTGTCCGTCCAAAAAGACTTTACATTTGGTGGAGTCGGTTATGCTTGCAAGGGCAAGAGAGTAATCCCCACCATGAACAAGCGGTTCAGTCTTGATCCTGTACACATCCGAATCTATGCCTTCAACCATTTGCTTCTTTCGCTTCCCCTCATGGATTAATTCATACTCTAACTTGTAGGGCTTTTCCCCCGAAAGTTCCACGTCGATTTCGACCGGTTCTTCTAGACACGCAGTAATAACACCTCTTTGTTTCAAGCTCGCGGAAGCAGGTGGTTTCACATCTTGTTCTAATGTCATGGCTTTTCCAGAGAGAACATGGCCTTTATAGACCGCATCATCAATGGAAGTGAATTGGTATTTGAAATGTCCAGCCTCCCTTGGCTTGAGCTCCAACCTATATCGCAGACTTGGTATACTGACATGTTCTGTTCGCTTACCATTTTTGGTCGTAACATCATATCTCACGTCAAACGGAGGAGTGCCTATCAGGTCTAGCTCCACAGCTAAGCCAATGGAATTACCAGCACACTTATCGTCGATAGGCTCAGAGCTGATAGATAACTGAGGCTCGGGTGGGTTGAGGAGCATGCATGATGCTGGTTCCTTCACCTCGCCTTCACAGAAGGACGATCGAACGCTTGTCAGGGTATATAGACCTGCTTCCCGAATATTCGGCTTAGCATGAGGGTTTTTAGCTTGGAATTCTTCCGTCAAGACGTCTTCTCCATGGTCTCCGTCCGCCGTTAAAGTATCTAGTGGTGAGAACTTGTAGCCGATGGTGTGAGTATTGTCCCCATCATTAGCTCCATAATACCCAAACTTCACTGGAAGTTCAGTCCACTTATCTTTCGCAACCATCATCGGGCTGCGAGAATCACAACCCGCAAGCCGTACCGTTGGTCGTTCGTGAACCAGGAATGAGTGTTCAAGATGGCTATTTTTAGGATACGAAGTCTCCCCTTCATCTTTTCCAGGCGTAAAATTGGCCACGTTGCCCACAGCATCATGGACCTCGTCAATCGAGTAAAGCCATTTGCCACTAGCAGCCATGGACTCATTAAGCCGAACACTCACATGGTGAGAACGAGCCCAGGATACATCCTGATTACCCAACGTCACCAGTGTCCCGACTGGAGCAGATCCGAGTAAAGGAGAAACAAAGTTATCTGGCTGAATGCTCTGGAAGTGAAACACCTTGTCCTTTCTGTCAACGGTACGACTATACACAATCTTCAAAGGCGGAGTTCCTTCGACATCGATAGTCAGATCTGAAAGATCTCCAACACACCTGTTGGCTGTCGTTGATTTGATGACGGCTTTAGGACACGTAACCACCAGCGTATCCGACATCCTCCGTTGTACTTCCAACTTAGATTTGTCGACCACTTTGTGCAACCGGTACAATCCAGGCTTTTTCACAACATAGTCCAACGTAGCAATACCGTCGTCAATGCCAGTCTTATCTTTCTGTCGTCGCAGGCCTCGCATATCCTTGCTCTTGAGCTCAATTGTCTCATTGGTATTTGTTTCCAAATCAATCCGAAGTAACTCAATCTGTATAGGGTATGTCTGGTTAAACCGTAGCGGTATTTTAACAGATGGATGCTCCTGGTCTAGACAAAAGGGTAAGCCTTCTGGGTTTAAGATTGCCGAACTATAATATATTAACAAGCGCACTTTAAGATTCGGATTGACCCTGATATATACCCATCTGGCAACACGTTTATAATTTGTTTACCCATGATTAATGACGCATTATGTAGAATAGTCGCCGGTCTGACGACATTTTCCGACACGGCTATTTCTCTATCAAAGAGAGTTTTGGTAAGGAAAAGCAGCCATCCTTCGATCGGGAGCTGTACCCATTAGTTTTAAAATCACTAGGGAAAAGGCTTTGGAAGTAGAACTCACAGGGATTCTGAACATTAACATGCCATTGAGGACAGCATGAAGCAAAAAAGGTACAGTTATTGCGGTGCTGGACCATTCCAACCATGGGATTCGTAGTTCAGGCAAACCAAACATGAACACTATGTCAATAGCAACCCATTTAATAAACAGCCAAAACGATTCAGTATCATCTTCCACTAGCTTCCACCAGTCGTAAAGTCGCCAGAATAAAAGAAGGCCATATATGATGCAAGCGTACAGACGCTGGCTGGGGGCATCGATGAGCGTGACGGGTATCACTGGTGCATTTGACACGCTTGCCGCTGAAGATTGGGGGATGGTTGGCAGTGGAGATTTGACCTTCGATTCATGTTGGTTCGAATCTCTTCTGACGGAGGATTTTCGGTCAGCTTCCGGGGTCGAAGGGAAGGACGACCGCAGTCGAGGAGTTTGATTCATAGCATGCTCCAGGCCCGCACCGGTCCTTTGTGAAGTCCTTGAAGGTTTTGCAGATTTCAATATATTGTGCGGTTATAGGATACCGCTCGGCAGATATGAGCACTAATATATTAAATGGTGCGAAAAACAGGCTGGTGGACAATGCAGAAATTTATGTTGATCAAAATATCGTACGCGGTTGAGGTAGACGCGATCATTGTTCTCTGTAGCGCCCACAGCTCCCTCTGTGCACGGGCCAATGGTGCCTGCTACACCTGTGCGACTTGATGACAAGCTCATACGGTAATTATGTCCTAGGCCGGAACAACAGCGGGACACTCCTGTTAAGGTGGTGTGCATTGCTATGGCTATGGAATTTTCGCATTTTTCTTTAGTTCAACTTCGAAGCTTCTCCAACTCCAATGTTTACTGCACTTGTAGCCTATGAGCTCACTGCTCGTCATACTCCTCCATCTTTCATCTGGCCAGTTCCCTAAGTAATTCTTATCTTTATATGTTAGAAGGCAGTTAGTTCTCCCAACAAACCCCTTCTCCACTGAGCGGAGTCCTTAAAATCAGTTCCATGTGCAATTCGGTGGAACTTTCAACTGTACCTCGAACTTGCCCAAAAAGATGTCTTGCATGGACAACACAAGAGATGGCATTCTGCAGCAGGATGAACCAACAGATCGAAAGCCTTCGGTCACAAATGCATCTTCGCTCTCATCTATTCCAGATTTTCCGAAATCGGACAGCTCAGATAATGAAGATATCCTGGAACAAGCAATGAGGCCACTGACAGAGGAAGATCGTCAAAGCTGGCCAGGCTGGGTAGAGCTTGAGTCAGATCCTGTAAGTTTTTATTTAACTCTTGGAAGATTTATAGATTCCATATTTGGGCGGCAGTACTCATACAATCTCCAGATCATCTTTAACTATATATTACGCCAATATGGAGTGCAGGACGTGAAAATACAAGAAGTCCTGAGTTTAGATGATGAAACCTTACAACAGCTCCCGTACGAATCCTGCTCGAGTATGTCATATAGTTCCAGAACACTAACTCGCATTCATAGACAACCTGTGTTCGGCTTGATTTTCCTATTCAAGTACCAAGAAGATGATGGTGATGATGGGAATTCAGCCAAGAGCTGCTCCGACCATATATGGTTCGCCAATCAAGTTCGTTGCGGTCCCGCCACAATCCTTTTAGAATTTTGCTAAAGAGCTCTAGACCACTAACAATGCGTGTGCATCCATCGCACTCCTAAATATTGTAATGAACATTCCGGAAATAGAGTTAGGCGACTTCTTGTCCGGTTTCAGAACATCTACGCAACCCCTAGATCCCGCTCATCGTGGATGGACACTAAGCAAGAGCCAATTTATTCGATCTATTCACAATTCTTTTGCCAGGTAAGATAAAACACGTAAGCCATTCCGGAAGTCTGATCAGGAGCAGGAAAATGGATATGTTGGCAATTGACTATGCGTTGTCCAAAGAAGTAAAAGACTGGAGGCGTGAAAGGGAAGGCAAGCGCAAACGTCGAAAAGTCCACGAAGAGAGCGAGGCTGCGTTCCACTTCGTCGCTTATGCTCCAATTGATGGAGAAGTCTGGAGACTCGATGGTTTGCAGAGATATCCTGTCAGCCTTGGTAGACAAGTTTATTTTCCTTCGAATTGGCTTCCGCTAACCAAACGTGAAGGGAAACACGGAAATAATTGGATTTCTCTAGCCCGTGAGAATATATACCAGCGAATAGGTCGCAGCCAGGATAATAGTCTCGAGTTCAATTTGTTGTCCTTGTGCAGCAGCCCATTAAAGACAATACCTGAGAAGTTGGCCCGCAACATCAAATCTATATCAGTAGTGGAAAACTCTCTCGGTGATATCCTACCTAACTGGCGAAGCTTTGTGGTGCAGTCCGAGGGCAAGAATAACAACATTTCTCTTGAATCTCTTGGGATTTCCCAGGATCTAATAGATCAGACCGATGTTCCAGGGACGACGCTCGAAAAACTGGAATATGCAAACAAAAATGCATCCGACCTTATGAGCCTGTATGCAGCGTTAGTGAAAGACAGGGATGATCTCTATGAGTCATATGCTCGAGAAGAAAATCAGGTCATCCAAGAGGATGAACAAGCAGAGCGGCGGAAACGTGACTCCACGTGGTCGCTCTTTAAAGCCTTCAGAGTTCTCGCAGAGAAGGGGGTTTTAGGTGGTATCATCAAGGAAGTTAGAGCGATGGAATATATGAGGAGGGAATAAGTGCCAAGCAAGGGTTCCATACTGAGAAATCTGACTCCGATCAAAACCATTAAGGGGTACATCGAAGACCATCGAAGACCAAGAGACTATCATCCGGGATATGTCCATATTGTGTAATTATTTGATATGCATGCTCTTAATCTTCGGGGTACTCGTCTCGAATATTTGAAATAAAGATATGCCGTCCTTTATCCCATCGTTTGAAATAACGCCCAGCTAAGCTCATTAATGAGATAGGCATTTCTGGCTCCATGATTTCCACGTTTTCCTCTGCGACGTAGCGCATACTTGTGTCTTCTACACTAGATATCCAGCTTGTTAGCCTCTAGCTATGTAAGGTTCACATGAACTTACAGGGCATGATAAAAGCTTTGGTGTCTCCCTCTAGACAGAGAATCGATATGGTTATGTGCCATCCAATCAGAGTTCATTCCACATTCTACATCCCAGCCAGTAATTACAGCCATGTATCCGTATCTTTTGTGTCGGAAAACCTGCCCGACTTTATATTTAACTTTTTCGATCACTCCGGGTGCACTTCGCAAGCGTAGTTGTTTTGGGGTCGAATCAGCAGCTCGGACTACTCGCAACGCTTCGTGAAGCTCCCAGTATTCAGGATTTCCAGAATTGTTGAATGGCGGACAGATGTATTTCTCAATCAAAGAAGCGTCCATCGGATACAGTCTTTCAAACCGTTCTAATAACAGGGGTACGAACTGTCGCCGACTGCTAGCATCAATACTAGGCAGCGGACTGCTTAGCATGAAATTAGCCCATAAAGCAGAGTAGAAGGCATTATCCATATCGGCAAATGGATTGGCATATAGTCGAATAGTAGGATGATCTGTTTCACCCATTGCTCCACCGTGACCTCTGAACTCATGAACTGTTGCGAGAATATTTCTAGACGTGCGAAGAACGATATTGGCTACACTCGCATCGCCAAGATATCTGGAAAACTCGACTGGGGGAAGACCCCAAGATGCAAGCATGCTTCGGAGATTCTCAACCGGGACCTCAGAGTCTGATTGATAGGGATCCAGGTACATCGGCTCGGAATTGTCATTTTCGTGAATGAGTGGACGGCCATCCAATGTCTCGCCAGCAGGAGGGAAAACCATCGCATGAACATGATTAGGCATTCCACAAGGTCGAGCATCAAGTCCTAACCTGGTGGCTAAAGCACAGTATATGGCCACTGATATCAACGGTAGGGAAGGATGGTCAGCGTCTCGCAACGCAATTCCAATATAATTATTCTGAAGATCGCGATAACAAATCTCGCTGGAAATTCCAGTTAGATTATGCCTTCGTAGAAAAGTCACCGCAGCAATTGCTTTATGCCTAGTCGATCTATTCTCAATACCGGGGAACTCCAGCAGGAGGCGCCCAGAAAGTTCATCAAATAGTTGGGATATCTGTAGTCTAATAAATACACATACCTCCAGGGGGGAATATTAGCAGCATCAACCTCACCTCTAAAAGATCGCCTGGTTGATCATGCAATACAAAGAGATCGAATGCTCCTAGAGCTCGTTCCAGGGTGATAGGATCTCCTCTAGCAAGGCTCCACCATTCTTCAAGGGCTTTAGATCTATGAATATGATCGAGTACGGCGTTCGCATAAAACCTAGTGGCCTTGTTAGTGCCGTCCAGTATTAGCAAGCCGGTTTCACTGACTTTCTCGCCAGAACATCTTCAACTGCACCAGCCGTATGACATTGCTGTACTAGAATATCCTTTGCATCATATCCAAATTCGGCAATTTTCTCAAACTTATTGATACGATCAACTTGGACTTCGAGGATGCTGTCGAGCACCGATATAGTCCGGAACTCCACATTCTTCCGAAACACGTATAAAGTCTTCCAGTCTACATCCCCAATGTTACCCTTAAATTTCTGTTCGATTTGATGTTTCGAGTCCCAGAATTTGAACTCTGTCCGACAGAGACGACGCCACAACATGGGCTCGCTGCTCAATCGATAGAAGTGTCGAGACAAACATTGCACTCTACCTAGCTCCTTGGAAGAAATATAGGACAGAATTTGCTGCAGCACTTCGTCTGGAAGCGATGCTAAAGTGCCAGGCCTGCGATCGTCCGTCATGCTGCGATTAGACATTGTCCTGACTCTCCACTGTTTGCCGCCGAGTGATCGAGTTTAACGATACATCTGGACGAGAAAAAAAATAAAGAGATAGATGAGGCGGTTGGATATGTTGAGCTATGCGGTGTTAGACATAGACGACTCCCATTGAAAAGATGCTAGGTAAAGCTGACGAGATATAGCAGTCCATGACGGGCGACTGTCGCAATATCGCCGTTATCGCGGGGGAGGATCTAACAAGCGAGATGCGTACATCTGCTGTATACTTTCCCTTCATGCCTGCATGGATGTTCACAGCATTAAAGGGTGATTTGAATACTAGAAACTCACATACAGTGCAGAACACTTCTAAGGAAGGTACAGCTATAAATGATTGCTTCTTATTTATCTATTATGATGAATACTTTGATCGACTCAACTCTTGTACAGGTCAGCCATCAACATATGTCTGGAATTTAGTCACGTGGTCATGGTTTAGTCCTCTCTCGGGCTTGAAAGCTGCGATCCATAGTTTTCTGAAACGAGTATGTCTCATGCGTCGAGGTCCTGTAGCTCTCGGATCGCCCAGATCTGTCCGGTGATGTTTGAACGTACCATCATGGCGCGCTCGGTTACCACGGAACCCAAATAAAATATCAGCTTCTCGCGACATTTAACAGTTGTACCCCTGTATGGGGGTAGTTTTGCTGCCTTCGTCATTTGACTCTTGTCGGGCGGGGACCCAAGATTCTGCTGTCATCATCGGCAGCACGTCAGATTAATAATTTATGTATATTAAGAGTTGAGATGAAAAGAATCAGACTCCTCGGAATATACAACAGCTCTCCAATAAGGCAGCTGGTCATTAATCAGCCGTATTAACTCAAGCCCTAAGTTTCCTAGCTCAATATGTTATGCTGTTTTCACGCCCAAGGGGGTTCGCTCACCAGCTTACTTTCTAGATTTCTGCTGACCAGGAATTAATCAGAAAATAATTTTGGTTACGAGAAGTCTCAAATCATTTTATGGAGCAACGTCATGGCAAAAATAAGGACGCAAAGGAGCCTCCTGTAATCACAAATCAACGGATGGAATTATTAACTTAACAATATTTAAGGATATCAATTAGGTAATATTTTGCGTTTCAACTAACTTAACATTAAATGCGCGACTGGGTATCATAGTGCATAATGCAANATGCTACAGAACAATGGGGATTTCCCCAGCTACCGCAACCTCTCCTCTCCTCTACTCGAAACTTCCATAAGCTCTGGCTCACATCACTGTGCACTTGTTTTCTCTTTCTGACGGGTGAGTGTATAACACTCCAAATCGGACCTGCCCATCGATTGTCTCTAGCTCGACCCGTCTCGCCTTTGTCTCTTCTGGAAAATAGGTCTTGAGAAATTTTAGATGTGTCTTATCAATGTCGTCTGATGTCAAATTAGCAGATGTCTCAAACAAGCAAGAGCGTAGAGCTCGCAAATCATATCGACAAGCAAGATCAAGCAGAGACAAACTACAGGGTGGACGCGACGTAGCACTGAGATGGCACATACCTTCGGTAACCTGCATAATAACCTTGCTGCGACAAACAGGACATTTCTTATCCTCCCTATCTTGCATGAGGACCACACAACCACTACATACAACGTGACCACATGGTAACCGAACAGGGCGCCAAGTGATATTAAAGCAGACGGGACACAGATGATCGTCCAACTGAGGCACCAAGCCAACAAGACTCTCGGAGACTTGTGCACACACATCCTTGGCCATTCTCTCTGACATTATCGTATCGGATTGGATCAACCTAGGGAAAGTTTTCCTTGCCCCGAGATGCGTTCGCTTGTCGAATTCTACTCAAGTCAACGGACTAGATCAACAGGGGAAACTCTATGAAATGGGGTACTTACTCTTCAAAATCTTTGAGATCGCGATTCGATTCATTTCCTGGAATTTCAGGTTCTGGAAGAGCGATAGATTAATCTTGTAGAACTGTGCCAGGGCTTCGTGGCTCGCTGGCAGTTTGAAGGAGCTCGGAATCCCTCTACGAGTGACCTCATCTTGAAACCACTGCAGCTTCTTAAGCGCATCGGCGTTACTTCGACGACCTCGATCGCGTTCCAACGTGGAAAAAAATATCTCTGCTTGCAGGTATACCTCAAATAGTTCTCTCCATCGATACAGGTCGGTCCTGTCGCGCTTCGAAGGCCTCGTGACATGGGAGATCGTGTCGGAAAGCGCCACGATTTCACTCGACAGGTTTTCCTGTTCTTTTGTCTGGATAGCATCGAGTTCACTGACATCACCTCGAAGCAGGGCAAAGAACTCGGCATCAAATGTCAAAGGCACCTCAAGCTGCTTTATTACCGGTCCATCTTCCGCTCGCGCTGGTTGACTAGACTCCCTCGATGGGATTGGATCTCCCCTTGCAGATTTTAGTAAAGACTCAAAACAGATGGATTTATATTCAAGTAACATCATCCAATCTCAGAATCGGGTGACTTACTTCGCTTGAGACACATTGAGTTCTACACCAGAACTCCCCAGAGGCCCTTTTTGACGTGAAGCTTCTCGATTCTGTAGAACCAGTTTCTCAAAGTAGGCCCGTGTATTTGGAGATAATTTGGCATCGACTGCACGGCCATCCTCCAGTTGCACGTACAGGGTTAATTTAGGTCGAGGTACAGAGTTATCATCTTCGCTACCGGTATTAGTAAATTGTACGCACGTCTAGGTTTACAATGGAGGGGCAACGTACTACCTAAGTCGTACTTGAATCCTACCAAGCCATCACCACTTCCTCTTCGCGGTTGCGGAATGTCCTGTTCCGTGTTCATGAACTGCGCTAGGGTTGTCGGGTCCAGGCCCAGGCTGCTGAGCTCGGTGGCAATCTTCTTGATAACCTTTTTGAGCTGCCCATAGGGCACTGCAGAACTGACCCATTCCTGGGGAAAGCCTTCGTCAAGCAACGCTTGGTTGAAGTTATGTGCGAACTTCATGCCTGCCGTCTAGAGGTGGCGCGTAAAAGCTGGGAAGAAATTATTGAGGCGGCAAAATAACGAAGTGCCTCGAGATAATGTAAGACAATCCAAGTAGTTGCGATGCCAGCTGATAAAATATGACCTCAGCGTATCAAAATTAACTGGAAGGAAGTATGAGTAATCTTGCGTAAACCTTGTGCGCTGGACCGGAGCATGTCGCATGCGTTTATATATACGAGATCCTTTTGCGCCTCCGAAGCACCATGAAAGACTCCTGCCTGGGGAAAAGGGCAAAACCGGCATGCGCGATGTCACCAGCGGCGCCCGCCAGAGCTTATCTGGCAAGGCTACAAGGCTGTTAGGCCCTTTGGGGGTTCCAGGCTTTACTGCTGTACAGACCGCTGATTGGTGGGAATCTCGCTTAGGGCCGATTCGGAGTGAAAACTCTAGCGCAAGAACCTTTTTCCCCGCCAGAGTAAGTAATTTCTACGTAAGAAAAAGAAATCTCTAGATTCCAGACTTTCGTTCCTACAAGCTGGTCACGCGACGCAAGAACGCCTCCTTCTCGAACAGTTGATCTGAATGAATATTAGGGCTTTCGCAGAACTATCTTGGCGCCCCTGCAGTATAAGCTCACCTTATGAAATACCGCAACCCTGACATCAGCCCCTCTAGATACCTAAACTATTCTAGAAATTAGCCAGGCGCGTTAAGAGGTTTCTGGAGGAAGCTCCGGGTTGGTGACGTAGGCTGGTAGGATCTTGCACGTGATTAGCGAGCTTTGGTGCGGTTCATTTCGGCACCACAGTGGCGCGTGTTGCCGAAATCCTAGGGCTACTTCCGCTTGGACTACCGTAGGATATCCCCTGTGCGTGTCTCTGTAATAGCCTTGTGCTGCAGCCTTGTCCCCCAAAATATTTGTTGACTCGACCAAAGGCAAAGAGTTGCTTGTTCCTCCCACGGAGGATGCATCTCATTACCCCGAAACTGTGTGAGCTACTTGGACTACGTGACATATCGCTGTCACAAAAGACGTTGAAGCAATAGTGGCCAAAAAAAAAAAAGGTTTTCCTGAAATCTTGCCCGGGTACTATCTCATACTCTCTCTCCCCTCTGCGAGTCCGAGGCGAGTGGCCTCTAGTACAGAAGTAGTCGATTGGAACCAGAGTGTATCTCCAAGACATCTACCGTCATGGGTGCAGAACAGTCTTCTGCACGCGATGATAACTCAGAAGGCAGCACCACTGCGAAGAGGTNGCTATNTATGAAGTCCTGGAGGTATCACCCAGGGCTACTGACGAAGAGTACGGGCCGTAAGCTTTGAATAGTTGCAAGCAGCTGATCTAAAATATAGAATAAAGAAGGCATACAGGAGGAAGGCATTAGAGCTTCATCCCGACCGTAATTATGGTGATGTTGAAAACGCCACAGTCAGATTTGCAGAGGTCCAGTCAGCATACGAGGTTCTGTCGGACCCCCAAGAGAGAGCCTGGTATGATTCTCACCGTGATGCGATCCTGAGGGGAGATGATTTGACGGAAGCTCATTTTGAGCATAATGCAAGGGTCACCACTGCCGATGAGATTGTGAATTTGATGGGCCGCTTCAGCCCGAAGGTCCCATTCACAGATGCCCCAGATGGTTTCTATGGAATGCTGAGGGAGAAGTTCAGAGCGCTGGCGGCCGAAGAAGATGCAGCTGCTGACTGGGAGAGCCTGGAGGCAGTACAGTATCCTGATTTTGGCGGCATGAATGACAGTTATGAATATGTTGTGAAGCCATTTTATTCTGTATGGATGAATTTTACAACAAAGAAGAGCTTCTCATGGAAGGATGCCTATAGGCCTTCAGATGCACCTGATCGTGCTACTCGACGCCTTATCGAAAAGGAAAATAGGAAGCTTCGAGATGAAGGGATACGAGAGTTCAATGATGCGGTGAGATCGCTCGTGGCGTTTGTACGGAAACGAGATAAGAGATATATCCCAAATGCCCAGTCAGAAGCAGAGAGACAGAAAGTCCTTCGAGATGCTGTTGCCGCCCAGGCTGCCCGATCAAGAGCGGCATATCAAGCCAAGCTTACTGAACACGTAGCTCCTGACTGGAGCCAATCCAGCGAACCAGTGGAAGAGAATGAGTTTATGGAATCCGAGGAATCTGAACTAGAAGAGATTGAATGTGTGGTCTGTGGAAAGACATTCAAGAGCGAGAAGCAGTACGAGGCCCATGAAAAGAGCAAGAAGCATATTAAAGCTGTGGGACAGCTAAAAAGAGAGATGCGTAAAGAGAACAAACTATTCAACTTAGATGAGGGCTTGGGAAGCAGTTCTTCCAATCTTGCCCGTCAATTGGATCACCTTGAGATAGATGCACAGCAAAGAAGCACGCCGGATGAGCCCGACATTACTGACGACCAAGAGCAAGACCATTCCCTAGTACCGGATCAAAGGGACCTTAGTGAGAGGAAGGGAGGCCAATTATCCTTGAGCCGGGAAACAGAGAGCCAACCGGATACTGCATCCGTAAGCGGAGACGAGTACGCACCTAGAGAAACTGTTGAGACTAGGATAGCCGCTGCGATAAATCCACAGTCATTGTTGAGTGAAAATGAGGCCAGCAAATTGAATTCCCCCTTTGACCGTAGTGAAGCGGAGAGCGAAAACCTACGGCCTCAGAAGATAGGAAAAGCAAAAGCAAAGCGGGCCAAAAAAGCAGCTCGACAAAAAGATATGGAACAGGAGGGTCAAGCTGTAAGTTCATATTGAATTGGATCTCAAAAATAGTCGGTTACTGACCTTCTATAGTTCAAATGCGCGACATGCAACGAACAATTCGCTTCAAAAACTAAGCTTTTCACTCATATCAAAGAAGAGAACCATGCCACTCCGATCGTGAATCCCGGAAAAGGTAAAATGAGAACCCGTTGACTGATGTACCTGGTTAGCCAAACAGAGATATAATTACTGGAAACGTTTAGGAAAGGGGAGATCCTGTAGGATCGTTTCGGGAAGCCCGCTTTTGAGATACACTTAATGCGAACATATTAGCGATGTAAAGTATAGGATCAACATTTTTATAGGTATAGACACCCAATATAGTACTACAGACAGGAATGAATGGAAATTAGCATTATGGGACAGAATCACTGCTCCAGAACATTACGTTCATCAATTAATTTTGCTTGTCATGCTGTACAGTACCTTATGCAAAACGCCCTTACCAACAAAAGAAACGTGCCGACCAAACCCATACCAAAACTCCACCTAGGAACTTTAATACCAATCGGAGGACTATTCATCCAGTACCATGACCTCATCCCCCTCATCTTCATCAAAACTCTCCACCTCGTCTATAGCACCTTCTCGTTCATGGGGACGTCCATACAAAGCGGGATCCTCATCGGCAATATGTATCACTCTTTCTCCCGTAAACTGCTTGATGGCTGACTTCCAGCTGTACCAGTCAGACTCATCGCGGATCAAGAAGGCAATAAGCATGCTAGGGTCCATCTCCTTCACATGAATTCTACGCAATCTTCGGGTATGGCAAGAACTAATATCTTCATCACTGTACTCTTCGGGATTTTCCGGAAATGGCAGTGCTGGTCGAGTCTGATGCGGATCAAGGTAGAAGAAAGAATGGTTCTGGACCCCGATAAAATAGTGCGAGGAAGAAGGCCGGCCCCTGATGTGGTCAGTAAGCAATATTTTACGCACATAACAACACCTTACCCTGCAATACCAACGGACTGTGGCATTTTGATGGACGATTCTAAAGCCTCCCAATACACCGGAGTGATTTTGTCGAGTCCTAACCTTGTTCCGACCAGGATCAGCGTAGGGTGGAATGTTGTATCGTCGGGCTTCGCAATACTCATAAAAGTGTCCTCATACACATCCGCCCCATCTCCAGTAATGTATGTTTTGAGGCCAGAATCATTATGGATATTCGTCAAAGATCTAAGAAATGATTAGCCTTTAGAGATATGATGAGGGGCAGCTAACACACTGAATGCAGCGCGCAGTGGCGGATGGACCGAACCATTCCCCCGGATGCTTTCCACAAAGAGTAGAACCGTGCTGTACGAACTGGTGTATTGAATAAGGTGCCTTGGGGTCATCCGCAAACAATGAGAGGATCTTCCGTTCCTCAACACCTGAGGAACCCCGCCGCCAATCTAAAGCACAATGTCAAATCCTGAAAGCCGGTACGCCAGACGGCGTTAACGCACCTCTGCCCATCCGTAACATAATCAACGCATTTGCCAACAGGCATTGACCGGATCGTATCATACACCCCCATCCCGTGTCTGAAGTGAACCCAGCCTGATCTCCAAGTTGACTGCGTAATCTTACGGAAAGTGACATAGTTGCGGCAGCTTTAGGGTCCTGCGACCTTTGAATGCACGGAAAACTCGAGCGATACGTAAACCACATCTTGGCCTCGAAATCATCAAGAAATGCTTGAGGCCAGCCTCCATCCTCTGCATCCGCAGTCTGCTCATCATATCCCGAGGCCATATCAAAGCTACTCGTCACGCTTTCGGGAGGAGTAGCTGCTTGTGAGGGCTTGGGAAGTTCGGCATGAACATAATCATCATCCTTCGGCGGCGTGCTCGTGATCGTAGACTCGCTCAGTTTTTTCGATGGAGCATACTCCTTCCCCAAGCACCATATTGGTGAGTCTGGATCGATATCGTTTGTCGGCTCTGGGTCCCAGAAGTACTGCACAATGCGCTTATATCGCCCGAAATCTACAGTCGACATGGCTCACGTAACCTTAATGTACTGGCTGCTAAGTGACCAGACCTCAAGCTAGGTAACTAGGATGTGCAAGGTCTGAGAATGAGGGCGAACGTGGAGTCAGAGCTGGCGGGCTGGTGCCCTGTACAGAAGCGTGGAGGGACAAACCGGCAATCCCCTACAAGCTTGTTTCTCGGAGGAAAACAAAACGGAACAACCGTGAAAAGAGAACAAATTAGGAGCAGAGCATAAGTAAAGTTGGACGAGAGCAAGATAGTCGTTTGGTGAATCACGACCAGTCCACGGAGCGGATCAAGCAGCTTATGGTGGGAGGTCCAGCATCTGAGCGGAGCACAGAGGGCGGGCAGGCAGCTGAGCGGGCCACCCGGTCAGTCACATTCGCCTAATGATCTGGGATGACGCTGGCAAGAAACCGCAGCGCGATAACTTTGAACATGAGAGAGAGAGCATCTCGCAAGCACTGTCTCGGATATTAGAACTACTTATCTCCAAGGAATTCACTCTGACTTAGGAACTAGGAACTACAGCAAGAAAGAAAGAAAGGTGGGAGCTAGTGAATGGAGAGAATCACACAAAAACGCACTCCTACAACTTAAAGACCCGTGCTTGTGAATCCAGCTTTCTCTTATCGGGAGCGATAAGCTGCTACGGCGGGCGAAGAACCTCTGTAACTGCGTACTAACCGACCCGCCCCTCAGGAATCACGTTGAGTTCTGTGTATGCTACAGCTTCAATAATAGTATACGTCGCCATCCTAGCAACTTTGGTCTCTCTTTACCCCTGATATTAGTCTGTACTAGAAGGCCCGCTACTACCTCCGTCATCCTTTACTACCATTCCTCTCTTCATGCATTCAGTCGAGTGATCTCATCTCGTTACCTTCTTTACAGCGTGACCGGTTTTCAATGCCGCGCAACAAACGGTCCTCCCGCGGTGGTCGTCCTCACGGTGGTCGCGGTAGTGGCAGCGGCAGCGGCAATGTCAGTGCCAACAGATCAGATCCGGATGTGTTTCTTCCAGATAGATCTGGCCCTAAGCACAAAGGTAAGGACCATCACTGCTTTTGCTCCTCTACAGAACAACTTAAGTGGCAGGAAAGACCGTAATTGCGCATCATCATTGCTCACAACTAATTATGACATACTAGGTTATACGATGCAAGATGAAGCTCGGAATACTGAAAGGAACCATTCGTTCTGGAGTTCGGACCAGAAATTGAGGCATGCCAAGATCCAATTCGTCACCAGTGGAGCATTGCATGGCGATGATGACTCTAAAACCACAGAGTCTGCACTTGCACAAATGAGCCTGGATTCTCCGCCAAGAGAAGATGAAGACAGAGATGAGACGATATATGAAGCCCCTCCCGAGCCGAATGCTCCTTTCTTCATTGACACGACAGGCTCGCCACCCATGGATACTGGGCTTCCCTTACCACGCGTGAATTCGCCATCACCAGCCCCATCAAGCTCAAGCGAAGAAGTTATTCTTTTTACCGGCAGAGACAAGAGCAAGTCAAGAGCAGATGATGTGAAACCGCCACTCTCTCAAGTAGATCGCATCGATGCAAAGATTAAGGTCATTGACGAAAAGATTCACGAGAAAGAAGAACTCCTCCACGAAATCCTGGATTCAAAGGATATAGGTCGAGCTGTGACTCCCCCAGATTCATCGCGTCTTTCCCGCGAGTCTTCGATTCCTGGATCCAGGCGAAAGGATGGTCGGCGGACGAGAGGTCGCAGAGGCAGAGCATCTAGAAAGCGCGAGGAAGAGGATGCAGTCCTTGCTGATTATCTTGCAAATATCGACCAGGAAGATCTTACCTTACAATCTTTTGCCAACCGAGAACTTGGTGGTTCTGCTGATGATGTCTGGGTGGATGAATCTGAGGAACCATTAGGAGAAGTACGTTCGG
The DNA here is from genome assembly GCA_000743665.3 of Scytalidium sp. 3C. Taxonomy (NCBI): domain Eukaryota; kingdom Fungi; phylum Ascomycota; class Leotiomycetes; genus Scytalidium; species Scytalidium sp. 3C. The sequence continues at coordinate 8,033 of JMRO03000143.1, read as the reverse complement.
CCCAGCAAGAGTGGCCTACGGACGGATGGGATAGAGATAATATTGTTGACTTTGACGATTTGAGCACCTCAGATGGTATCACAGGGGACATCCAAACAGTATTGTCCAGAAGAGACCGCGGGTCTGGCGTTCAGTATCTTGTTGTCGGTGAAGACCAGACAGCTGATGAGGCCAGATGGATCCTCTCCAGTAATCTGAGCAGTGCCCGGGCTAGATTGGAAATCGATAAATTTGAAGCCGAAGAGAAACTCGTTGCAGAATTCTTCGATACCGAGTCCGAGTCTGACGATTCGACCGGTGAAGAAGATGTGGATAGTGAGGAAGATCATGCAGATGAAGAGGAGTTTTTGCAGAGGCGTATCGAGAGAATGACTGATGAGCAAATAGCGAGACTCCTCGCAAAACAAGAAGAACTTGGTATGGGATCGGGAGAGCTCCAGCTGTTCGATGATTATTTTGATCTCGGTGAGGATGAAGATGGCTATCATGACGAGGATGGTGATGCGTACTCGCCAGTCCCCAAGAGATATTCTAAAACCAAGGCTGCAGGCGTGAAACCGCCACACAGAGCAACCCGGAATAAAGGCAGAGATGGCCGACAGGCACCAGATATCTTCCCGAAAGCAACCGCATTGGCTGATGCATATGATGGGTTTGATATAATGGATTTTGATCGGCCCAGCCTGAGAAAGAAGAATAAAGGGAAGCGTGGCCGCCTAGTGGTTGATCTGTCGGATTCGGAGCTTGAGGCATCTATGCAGATGGCATTTGCGAACGACCGATTAAAGAAGAAAGTAAGGAAGCAAGAACGAGAAGAGCTACGGGCGAAAGGCTTGCTCGGAAGTAAGAGCGGAAAGCCTGATCTAAAGCAGAAGTACAAGGAGGGCATGGGAATAGATTCCGTCAAGGAAGAGATCAAGGATTTCTTGAAGGGCAACAATACCACGTATGTACCCAGTCCCAGACTTTTTACATGCAATATTGGAGACTAACAAAACGAAGTCTGGCTCTTCCACCAATGGACAAAGCCAATCGCAAGATGGTTCACGAGATTGCCAATGCGTTCAAGCTCAAATCCAAGTCGGCAGGTCAGGGCAACAGCCGCTTTCCCGTGTTGTACAAATCATCCCGAACAGCACGGTATGAAGAACATATTTTCAATGCTGTGGCTGCGAGGATTTCACGCCGTTTCCTTCCCCGAATGGATGTAACTGCCAGACGGAGTGGGGCCAAACAGGCTGGCCGTGGGGGATTTAATGTTGCCGCTGTCAGTTATAGGGATGGGGATATTGTTGGAGCCTCCGCTCCTGAGCTGGGGATCGAAAATAAAGGCCGTGCCATGTTGGAGAAGATGGGCTGGAGCTCTGGCACTGCTTTGGGTGCGCTGAACAACAAGGGAATCCTAGAGCCAGTATCCCATGTTGTCAAGACATCGAAAGCTGGTCTCGGATGAGTTTGCGACGGCGTATTTGGTTAAGGCCATATAATTGCCCCCTGTAAATTAATTCAGCGTGTCCGAACGTTAAAATAACGTGAATTAGAAATCAAAATGTTATAGAAATGTTCGTCAATAGAGCACCAAACTTGTTCGACTTTCTCACTTATAGCAAATTGGAAAATGTCGGTTAAGTGATTATCAAAGCATGTGTCTTATTCCCTATTTAATAGACACTTATTGTACAGCCACGTACCCCGAAAGCAGACCGTGAAGACATTGCCCCCATAAAAACAGACCATCCATAACGCATTAAAAACCCAAAGGGATATCGGATCACAGCAGCTGCACCATTTCACACGTAAGGTGCTTGGCCAAAGTACATCCAGCATCCAATAAAAACCCAAATAACAATAAAAACAGCTTATTTCGAGGACGAGGAGTACTTGGTAACAGCCTTCGTACCTTCAGAAACAGCGTGCTTGGCAAGTTCGCCGGGAAGGATCAGGCGGACACTAGAGCATTATTAGTTTCAATGTCGTGAATTTGAATAGACAGAAACGTACGAGGTCTGAATCTCTCGTGAGGAGATGGTGGACTTCTTGTTGTAAGCAGCAAGCTTGGAGGCCTCAGTAGCAACACGCTCGAAAATGTCTGTTTGTAATTAGTCATCCATATAAATCAGATTGCTGGGTACTGAGTGTGCATACCGTTGACGAAGGAGTTCAAGATGGACATAGCACGGTTGGAAATACCAGTATCAGGGTGAACCTGCTTGAGAACTAGAGTCACATGTTAGCTAACTCTTGATCAAGCTCAGACGCGATAAACTTTAAGGAATGGGCCGTATTCCTGTGCTCGATCCGGTCCACCATGCCAAAGGCGCGGTAGAGTGACGTGAACTGGAGGTCGTACCTTTGTAGATGTAGGAGGAGTAGGTCTCCTTGCGCGACTTGGTTCGCTTCTTCTTGTCACCAGTGGCGGCGGTCTTCTTTCCGGCCTCCTTCTTCTCAGCGGGAGCCTTGGATGCAGGGGCCTTGGAGGCGGGCTTCTTCTCAGCGGCAGCTTTTGGAGGCATTTTGAATGAGGTTGGAAATTTGGGTCAAAAAATCAGAGTAGTGAAGTCGCGAAGACAAGATGTCTGAACGGGTCCGTGGAACGTGGGCGTGGTGGTCGATGGATGGAAGTTGAGGTAGAAGAAGGGAAAGCGATGGAGAATTGGGGGAAGATGTTTCTTATATACCCTACGCGGTCGATGGTGACGGCTGTAATCACTTCACTAGAAAAACGCGCTAGGGCAATGGCCGCAGTTGGCACATTCAGGCAGCCGTATCGCGCAACAGCGGGCGTGGCTGGTAAACAAACGCAGGTGGAGGCTCGCTTAGCTCGGCCACCGTACTCCCCCATACAGATAACGATCGCGGAGCTGCACAGTCCGGCGCCTGCCGCATGCCGTACTGGCTGCACCGTGCGCCGCTGCGACTGTTGATTGCTGATCGCGCCGCGCTGCTACCGTCCGCCGTAGCGCACGACTGATCCCGACACGCCGCTGATTTGGTGATCTGGAGCTGCGATCAATTCGCGTACAGGTATAAAACAAAGCCGCCCCCCATCTACTACCAGCCTTCCTTCCTGCTCTCACCATTTCGATCGACAACAACCCACGACCACCGCCGGATTATACGTCTCTGCCATCTCATCAACCCACTCAATCTTCTCAACTAACTCACCCAACCCCCAAACTCAAATCAAAATGACTGGAGGAAAGTCCGGAGGAAAGGCCAGCGGCTCCAAGAACGCCCAATCGTGAGTCTTGAAGTCCCTTTTTTTTTTTTTTTTTGGATACTCCAGATTTTGTCTTCTGCATGGCGCGTCCGAGGTGATCCATCTTGGATGCTCAATGCTTGTTTACTTCCGATACGAGTTGAAAAGCTATCTGGTTATGATACTAATATTTCTGTACAGTCGATCATCCAAGGCTGGTCTCGCATTCCCAGTCGGTCGTGTCCACCGTCTTCTCCGAAAGGGCAACTACGCTCAGCGTGTTGGTGCTGGTAAGATAACTCGGATGTGATCGCGTCTTTTCGCAATACTAACGCGTTCATCTAGGTGCTCCCGTCTATCTGGCTGCCGTCCTTGAGTATCTCGCTGCTGAAATCCTCGAGTTGGCTGGCAATGCTGCCCGTGACAACAAGAAGACTCGTATCATCCCCCGTCATCTCCAGCTCGCCATCCGAAACGATGAGGAATTGAACAAGCTCCTTGGTCACGTCACAATCGCACAGGGTGGTGTCTTGCCCAACATTCACCAGAGTAAGTTTTCACCGTATTGCCATATTATGAAACATCGACTAATTGATCTTCAGACCTGCTCCCAAAGAAGACGGTCAAGGGTGGCAAGAACCTCAGCCAAGAACTATAAGTTTCACACATTTTTGGCTTGCTGGTTTTCTGAGATGGTTTGCTTTTTCTTATTATTATGATAATGGGGTGTCGTTAGGGTCTGGGTCTACGGCTTTTTGCGTTCCGGTTGTACATTAAATCCATGGCAATGGATGAGGATTGCTTGATAAAATCAATCTCATGAACAAAAATCTATCGCGTCTGTCTGTAAATTTGTAGATGCTTCCAAGGTGATTGTGAATGCTGGATCTCTTCCATTAATCTGGATATATTTTAATATGGATCTCAAAACTGATCCTACAATAAGAAATGCATACTCCATCTCGATCCTTCAGAGATCGTAAAGATATAAAGCATCGAGATTGTCTAGTCTTAGGTAGTGGTTTTATTCTTGATCTACATCTAAATTCATCTGGAGTGTCGCGGCGCATATCATACCGTGATCGGCTCCCAAACGCATCTCTACCAGAATATCGAGAGCTGCATAACCATTCGGTATTTATGCGTACAGGTGATCAATAAACAAGTAATCTTCCGCTCCCGTATGAGACCCTCCATGGCCTCCTAATTCTTTCAAAGCAATTCCACACTCCATGTCCCAGATTACATGACCATGTGCTTAGGTGCTAGCAGTCCAGTTAGCACAACTCTCTATATGACAGATGTAGGGACTTACGGTCAAGAATAGGAGCAGGAAGGTTTCGCTCGAATTTAGAACCTAGACAGAACCCAAAGTAAGCATTATGCAAACTCATGGTGTGCATGATGAGATCGTTGCAACAGATTGCACTCACCTCCAGGTGCTGTTGGGGCGTGGTATGGATCTGGATGCTTCCATTTCTCCAATAACTCCTCCGTCTCCTGGAATAGGGCCTAGAGAAAGGTGATTAGATACAGTTGATGTCTATTTGGGCTGCTTTAGCTTGCCTTTTGTTGTCTGGGGTCGCGAACGTGTTTATTTGCTTCGAATAAGGATCGAATGTACAGAGCTTGTCCTCTCCAGAGATACCGGTGGACGCTCCAATCAAGTGCTAACTTTAAAGAACGTCGATAAAGCGACCTGTGATAGTAAGAGGTCAGTGATGAAGCTGGGAATGAAGAAGTTGTCATACTGACGTGACCGTTTGTCTGGTGGACATGACTGTCGTGAGAACCAAGAAGACGTCCTGGGCGCGTTGTCGAGGACTTGAAACTGCTGTGGAGCTTCAGTAATGCGTAATTCTAACCGTGGAGGAATAAGCTGGCTCAATCGCACCTCAATTGCTTGTCCGTTGTCCACTTTGGGCCGGGCCGTGTAATCGGATGAAGTCGCGGTCGCTTCGGTTCGAACTTTTGAGTCTAACGAGAAACCGGGAGCTTTCCGTCCATCCTGCATCGCTTTAGAGCTTCGATTTATTTATTACTTCCTCGCTCTTCTCCACACCATTCCTCCATCGCCTTCTATTTTCTCTACTATTCAGCTATTTATCATGCTTTCTAGACGGGTAATTCTTGCATCTCGTGTCCTTCGGGCGTATAGGACGCCTCAATTGCGTTGTCCTTTCCCGGTCATCCAACAATTCCGCTCCTATGCCGACACCGTGGTTAAAGTGCCTCAGATGGCCGAATCCATTTCTGAGGGCACACTGAAACAGTTTTCAAAACAGGTCGGCGACTTCGTCGAACGAGATGAAGAAATTGCCACGATTGAGACGGATAAAGTACTTCCTCTTGACGCTGCCTACCGGTTCTATAGCTGATCAGATCAATTCAGATTGACGTTGCCGTCAACGCCCCGGAGGCAGGCGTTATCAAGGAGTTTCTAGCGAATGAAGAAGATACAGTGGTTGTCGGTCAGGATCTAGTCCGCATAGAAGCTGGAGCTTCACCGGATGGCGGTGCAAAGGAATCCGCCCCCAAGGAGGAATCCAAACCTTCGGAGCCTGAACCGTCCAAGAAGGATGAGTCAAAAGAACCAGAGCAATCTACCCAGGCTCCCTCACCACCTCCCGCACAGGAAAAGGCCCCCGAACCCAAGCAAGAGCCAAAGAAAGAGCCAAAAAAAGAGTCACCTCAGCCGAATGCTTCAGAGTCTAAGCAGAGCAGCTCTGCCCCTACCTTCGGAAATCGGGAGGAGAGACGAGTGAGTGTCCACCACCGTACCTGCTCCCCTTATGCTAACCATTAAGTAGGTTAAGATGAACCGGATGCGTCTTCGGATTGCCGAGCGCCTGAAACAGTCCCAAAATACCGCTGCCTCACTCACTACCTTCAATGAAGTGGATATGTCTTCATTGATGGAGTTCCGAAAACTGTACAAGGATGAGATTTTGAAAAAAACTGGTGTGAAGCTTGGCTTTATGAGTGCTTTCTCCCGTGCTTGTGTGCTTGCCATGAAGGACATTCCAGCGGTCAATGCTTCCATCGAGGGGCCAAATGGCGGGGATACCATAGTATACAGGGACTACGTTGATATCAGCGTCGCTGTGGCCACAGAAAAGGGTCTTGTCACGCCCGTCGTGCGGAATACGGAGACGATGGACCTCGTTGGTATTGAGAAGGCTATCGCCGACTTAGGCAAGAAGGTACGTTGCAAACTCTGCCCTCTAGTTACTCTCACTGACCCATGCTTTACAGGCCCGTGATAACAAGCTTACCATTGAGGATATGGCTGGTGGCACTTTTACTATCAGCAATGGTGGTGTATTCGGCTCATTGATGGGTACTCCAATCATCAATCTCCCACAGACCGCAGTCCTTGGTTTGCATGCCATTAAGGAGAGGCCTGCGGTTGTAAATGGTCAAATCGTTATTCGTCCGATGATGTATCTTGCTCTGACCTATGATCACCGTCTCCTTGATGGGAGAGAAGCGGTACAGTTCCTAGTAAAGGTCAAAGAGTACATCGAGGATCCTCGACGGATGCTCCTCTAAATAGGCCCTCGTGGGTCTTGCGGGTCTGACGGGAAGATAGTTTCTCCATGGGCCTTCGTGGTGTGGGTTGGGGGGTGATTGAGAAGGAACATTATTGTATAGTAGCCCGGCGATGGAGCATTTGTGGCGTCTTTGTGTATAGAAGCTTCCTCCTTTGCCTTCGTATGTGTATCTAGGCAACGAGTCTCCGATGTTGCCGAGACGGGGAGGTTGTTGATGGTGGAATGCCTTTTGGTATGTGATTAATTCTACGTAGTCCTTTCATAAGACTACTGTCTTTGGTAATACGAGATGTTCCTTTCCGCTTGTATATTTGTTGCGTATCCAACATATGGATGGGTAAATAACTCTCTCCTATCGGCGCTTCACGGGCTGGCAGTGGAGACATGACGGCGGATCATAAATATTATTATCAGTCTGTCATCATATATGATGGCTATGTACATTTGTCATTTTTTCGATGCCGTTCCCTAATAAATCTACCTTTGCTAATTATTATAAATTTTAATATTTATCTTATCGTCAGGAAAGAAATGGATAAATATTTCCCGGTTATCCTTATTGTGCGCTATGCAATCAAATATCCATCAAAAAGTATTAATAGATGACACTACTACGCCAGTTTATAAGATTTTCTTGGCCAACTTTCTCAGCCACTTAGGCAAACCTTTTTCACAAGAGAGTGGCATACCCTGCAAGTGAAGGAACTGCTTTCGAATTAGCTTTATAGTCGCCTACTAATGAGCAAATCAATGAATTACTACTGATCTGGTCTGACTGGCTTTGACTTCCTTCGTCGGCGTTGCGTGACTACAAAAAACCCGCTCTTGCTTGACGGGGACACGCACTGGAGACACTTACCATGGATGGTGTTGAGGACTCCATATCGTGGGAATGACGACGAACCAGAGTGATTGCACAGATAGCACTCAAGGGAGAGGAAGGGGAACCCAAATCGGTGGAGGTTGCACAACTGTTTTCTTATTTTCATTTGTTACTTCGATTGTTATTTCGATTTATTGGTGGGGCGATAATGGGGGGATTTGACATTGAATTGAATATAGATGATCTCTACATAGCGCTAGGTAGCAGCTAAAAAGAGTATGGAATTTAAAAAAAAAAAAAANGACAGACACTTACCATGGGATCGGGTCAGCTTCGGGTCAGCTTCAACCAGGGAAGCCTGATCCACCATCTGTCACAGTCAGACTGTAATATTGGCGTGAACTAAATTCCACTTAAGAGACCAAATATCCACAACGAAAGCGCTTGAAGGTACCTA
>JMRO03000142.1:0-18243 GCA_000743665.3 Scytalidium sp. 3C | reverse complement strand
ATCGAATTTGACTGTTATCTGGTTTCCGTGGGAACCTTGTACTCGGGCCACGCTACTGTATGTTTTATGACTTGTGCGGTTGAGAAGGAAGCAAGGTGAGGGAGGAACGGGAGCGGGCAAATAAAGAAGGAAAAAAAAACGAATGAGCGTTCCGGTCTCTTGGAATTTAGTGTGTCTGACTTTCAGTGGGAAAGGACCCTGCGGGGGACCACCTAACTGACAGTTCACGTGGTGATAAATTTGGTCATGGAAATGTTGGAAACTGGGTCTCAAATTTCCGAGGTCCCAGCCCACGTGTGTTGAACCCTTGGACGCAACATAGATTTCAGCTGCATGATCTATGGGGCAGGCTGCAGACAGAATATTTTTCGTTGAGTCTTCTTTATTATTTGGTCTGGGATGCTCCATACCGTATATGATGACATCATTTTTGGACCACTCGAATCTAAACTTTACGAGAGGCTATTTCCCATGTCTCACCGTTTTTCAGTCATCCTCTCCTTCTACCTGCACCTGTCGTCCTTTGACGTTTTCGGCTACTTCTGGAATCAAGCTCTTAAGATATTCTTCGTCTCTGTGGTTCCAAAAAGTCAGCATGCTCCTTTTCAATCTTGGATTTCTCATTTCGAAGGTTCTATTCTTCCACTGTCCAACTCACCTGCCCACTAGGGTGACCGTGTTCGTCGACTTGTTCCATCGAGGATAGCTGCCAACCTTGACCCCCTGGGGCTCCACCTTTGCTGCCAGCTCCGTTAAGTATGGTGCGACTTCACTCTCCGGCATTGGTGTTGAGATAAGAATGCGGTAGATTCCTTTCTCGGGGTCTTCCAGCCGGGGCGTCAGAAGTGGCTTCAGACCATCCAACATCTTCTCAAAGAGTCGGGGCACGCCTGGCAGGATGTGAACGTTTCCATTCACGCATGCAATAGGTACCCACAGATCGTCAGCCACAAAGATGGCCTGCAGATTCTGGTCACGGGAAGGGTCGTGGGGGAGTTCAGCCATCCGTAGTTTGGCTGTTCGCGCGGGGGAATCAACATCCCAGGAAAAGGGAGGCTGGCCTGGACGTGGACGAGACAGTCTCTTCATGCGCTCGTACGTTGGCTCGTGGAGCTGTAACTTAAGTCCAAAGGCCTTGGCTATGGACTGGTAGGTGATATCATCATGTCTGCCATCGCGCGGTATTTCGTAAGCTGCCAGTCCCTAAACGCCGTAAGAACGAATTGGGGTATCAGGATACGCACGTAGGCCCAATTCCACCACTGGTAACGACGAAGTCATACTTGTCGCTCATGCGTCGGACAGCTTCTATGATCTCCTCCTCGTCATCGGCGATAACTTCAACTCGCTTTAGATTCTGGGCACACGCAACGTCAGCGTGCCTCGAGTCGAACCGGAGTGGGCTGGAACGCGTTATATACCACTCCTATTTTGAAGCAGAACTTGGCCATGTATGCTGAATTCGTCTATGGTATACCCATCAATATCACAGAAGCATCATTGAGTGGCATCAGGGAACAAATACGTCAACGGTCTACGGATACAGCCAGCGAGTTAGCTTCATTTTGTTTATTTGTGGTTCTACATGTCGTGCTAGGAATTTGCTGGACTACCTGCCTTTCCACCTAGAACCTCATCTCCGATGATCAGACATGCTGCCGTATGGATCTTACGAGAATTCTTCTCGTCGGCCGTAACGAGGGTCGCCATGACGTGCTTCGCACCAGTGGCTACAGCCGCGGATGTATGGGCGTAGTTTGGGAGAGGACGGGAGTAATGCCTTGCGATTTGTGAAATTCGCGCAAACATGGAAGAATGATGGGGGAAGAAGATGGGAAGATGGGAAGATGAAAAGAAATTGAATTAGCGAAGCCTTGAAACTCTAAGCTCTGCAGCGCGTGTCGTTGTGTGAGGTTGGAGTACCGTTATTGGGGTGTGGGGTCCCTGGGACTTTTCTCGCGGAGTGACAGCATAGGTGGGGTTGGGGCAAGAGGGGCCGTCGGTACATTGCCCACCGCACCGTGCTGTACTACTACTTACTGTACTGCACTGTAGCTCCATGGGTGCTTAGGTCCTACCCAGTGCTCTGCCCGGGGGTCACGGAAGGGGCAGTTTAAGAAGGGCTATCCAAAGCTTATTCATGCAACGCAGCCAATGCCCAGATGCAAGAATGATTCTCCTGCGGTGTGGTCGAAAGACCCGGTATAAAAGGTACGCCGACATCAACAAGACCCCTATGACGGCTCGCCTACGTCAAGGCCGGAGTTTGCCCCAGGGGGGGAGATACAGACATCATCCTTCTCCTCAACGGGCTCGCATTACACTGCTCGAGTAATCAGGTCACAGACGGCTTATATATCATCACCGATGGAGGCTTCGGCACGCGAGCGATGGGTCATGATGTCTTTCCCGGTCGACCTTGCCGTCATCAATCTGACTCCTGCATCTCGCCTTTGCCATGTGGTCGAGACACGCTGCTCTGGAACGGAGGAGGCGAGCCATTCGGAAGCACCAGAGCCACGGGAGGCCACCCATGCAGCCTAGGCCCGCGGCTCTGCTGGATTGCAAATGCCGTGGGCGATCTTATGGAAGCAAGGCTGTTGTTTGCCTCCTGCTGCAAAAGGACTCACCGTCCTTCCGAGGCTGCGGTGCCACGGCATTGAGGAAGAGGCCTACAGTACGGTACCGCTGGACAGAAGAAGGAAAAATCAGGTGACCCCGGCATTCGGACACGGACGATCAGATAATCCTCGCAGCCTCATGAGCGACCCGCTCGGCGCTCGTAGGTTCGTAAAGCCCGAACCGTCCGGCGATGAGCCAAACTGGGATCTTCTTCAGCACCGCTCTTCTGGCTCCAACGCGACGGCCTGCGTCGTCTGATCCAGACTCTCGAAGCGCGCGCAGCGGACGAATGGCCAGCATTCGGAATCTTCGAATGAGATCTGCTGCCGCCGCTCTCGAAAGTTTCACGCGCGCCCAGAAAGACGGGTCAACCCTCTTAGTCAGAGAGCAGTAGCCTGCCTATGAAATGACGTTGGATTTCGGACCCTAGCTCCCAGAGTTCCCGATCCTAGACCTAATATAATAAATTCTGCCATCTACAATTGTACCTGTAAATCTCCAGAATCAACATCCTCCCTTTTCCCCCCACCACCATACACACCAACTACCACTCTCGCCTGGAGCAGACGTTGAGCAAGTATGTCGGATACTTCTGGTCCAGCGCACAGGGTGCAGTCAGCCGTCGTGGAGTACGGCTTTCCCCTCGGCCACCTGGGCCATCTCTCAGCTGAAGAAGAGACCGCCTTTCAGCAGTTCAAGAAGGTTTGCGAAGAGAAAGGCTACTACAAGCCAGCCAGCGGCCCAGATGAACAGCCCTCGCACGACGATGCCACTCTACTGTAGGTGAACCGTGGCCGAACCCCTCATCGGCAATGATGTGCGATGTTGACCGCCTGTCTTTTTTTAGGAGATACCTGCGAGCGCGTCGTTTCAACGTCCAAGATGCTTGGAAACAATTCGAAGATACCGAGAATTGGCGGAAGGCAAGTCAATTAGATGTCTTATATGAGACCATCGATCTGGCACATTACGAAGAGACACGCATCTTGGTATGTTTTTCATCCTTCCTTTCTCGAACGGAACGCCACATCCCGTCCATCACCGCGCTTCTTGCTGGTCAACATTTCGTTCAAAAACTAACTTACCATTCTCAGTATCCACAATGGACCGGGCGAAGAGACCGGCGTGGTATGCCAGTATACCTCTTCGAAGTCCGCCACCTGAACTCGAAGGCTATGTCCGCCTACGAAAAGTCAGCGGCGAAGACAGAGAGCAAGGCCCAGACAGATGGGAAGACACCGGCCAAATTACTACGATTATTCGCGTTGTATGAGAATTTAACCCGTTTCGTCCTGCCTTTATGCACTGCTCTCACCGACCGAGATTACGCCAGCACACCCATCACGCAGAGTAATAACATCGTCGACATATCTGGAGTTGGACTGAAGCAGTTTTGGAACCTCAGAGCTCACATGCAAGATGCCAGCCAGTTGGCCACAGCACATTATCCCGAGACCCTAGACCGTATCTTTGTAAGTTCCCTTTCTCATAGTCAATTGCACTGGCTGTTTTCAGTATACTCATGGACTCTCCTTTACAGATCATTGGCGCGCCAGCCTTCTTCCCTACCGTTTGGGGCTGGATCAAGCGTTGGTTCGATCCAATCACCACCTCCAAGATCTTCATCCTCCGTGACAGCGAAATCAAAGACACATTGGAGAAATTCATCGACCCCGCCAATATTCCCAAGAAATTCGGCGGCCAATTAGATTTCGAATGGGGCGACTATCCTAACCTGGATCCAGCCTTGGAACCCATCGTGGAATGGAAAGATGGATATAAGGATTTCCCTCACGGTCCCATGTACTGGGTCCCTGTGAAGGGGAAGAACGCCATGCAGCTCAAGGTCGTGGGATCCGTCGATGGCCAGGAGAGAAACGAGATTGCCTGCACCGTCACTACACCCGTCTTCCTTTCTACTGATGCCGATGCTGCTCCAGCTCAAGCAAATGGATATGTGAATGGTCATGCCAACGGCACTGCCAATGGCACCGCCAACGGCCACGCTGTAGTGTCGAAAGGACAGGATTCGAGTACCGATTCTGCCACTGACAGTCTCAATCACCTCTCCTTGAATGAGAAGCAAGAGGCCATCACAACCAACGCAGACCTGGCCAAGACGGAGATTGAATCCGCCTCCTAGACGGCACTAACGAGACTTCCTTCTACCCAAAGCACATCTTTTCCTCCATTTACTCTTTCAACAGGATGAATCTGGGTATTTACGGACTTATAAGGCATGGCATGATTTCCCAACATTTGGGAACGGCTTGTTCGTGATTTATGTGTTATTTATCAATTCTTTGTTCTTACATTTTGTTTCTTCTTTTTTTCATAAACGGGTTTTTGGTCCCCCTTCTAAGTGGGGATACACATATATACAGGGCATAATGATACCTTTGGAGATTTTTCACTTTTCTTTTTTTCTTCTTAAGCATGGGAGTTCCACATAGGTGTGTTTATATAGAACATACACCGATAAATACCATTTGGATATTATATTTATTGCTGCATATGGAGTGAAGTATACGTTCAAAAAAACGTATACTAACGTCGCATTCCTCCACTTTGAAGACCCCTCCTTTTTGGTGTATTAAAGAAAGAGGCGTCTTGACATAAGCAAGCCTTAACTGTGTCCTTTTGACGTAATCATACAACAGATGTGTTAATTGGCTTGTTTCCCAAAAATAAAACGCCCAATAGAATCCCATCACTACTACCGCCCATTTTGCAAAGCCACAAGCTATATAAAGTCTCCGCTTCCGAAACCTCCGAAGGGGTTTGGCGGCCGTCCGCCAGAACCCCGCTGTGGTCCATCACCTGGCCCGAGAGGATCATATCGCGCTCCTGGTGGGGCTCTCGGATCAAATCGATCTCCTCCTTGTCCTGAACCCCCAAAGAGCGGATCGTCAAAAGTCGGGTGCATTCCTCCCATTCCAGGTCGAGGCAGACCGCCACCTCCAACGAAACTTCCACGCAACGGGTCATGGGGGCCTAGGCCCGGAGGGTTCAAATCATCGTGACCAATATTGAAGGGCGATCTCCCGGACCCAGGAAGCGGGGCCATGCCACGCAGCGGCCGGTTGAGATCATACTCATCGTCAAAACCTGGAGGTGGGAAGTCACCTTGCGGAACCGGATGACGGGGCGGGGCAGCAAGGGGATCATCGAATGGATATGGTCGCGCAGGTGGCGGTAATGGATCGTGAGGAGGAGGGCGGTAAGATGATGTAGACGCCTCACGCTCTTCTCGAGCTCGTTCACGCGCCGAGTTGGCTGCTTCCTCGTAGCCTTCCTTCTGAAGGCTGGGCATGAGTTTCTGGATTATGGTTATTTTGTAGAGGGAAGCGAGGTCTGCAGTTTTCCATAGTTAGTTAGATTTGACCGTGAAGTCGAGAGAGGGAAATCCTTGCCTTGGATCCGTGAGGGTGAGATGAACACCTCTTGTAGTTTAGTCTCTAGACCACTCCGATCTTCCTGGTCATCTGCGCCTATCTTTATCCTGAGAGGGAGAGCAGCTGACAAGACGTAGTCCTTTGCTGTGATCTCGAATCTTGTGATCCTCTCATCGCCAAGTCCAATACCGCGGATCTCGGCCTTTCCTCCTAAACGATCGACTTTTATGACATATTGCATGGATGACTGGGAATGGGCGTAGAGGAACGAATGTGAGCCGAAGGAAGAGTTCCACTTGGGTAGTAGTCTTGGTGCCGAACGTTGGCATTCTGCTTCTGCTTCGGAATTAGCTCCTTGTTTGTCGCCCTATAGATTTGCACAGTATATACGCACCGCTCTTATCGCCCTCTCCAAAGCCTAATAGTCGAAATCCAACTGCTACCATGCATGCATGTGCAAATAGCGCTATGGCTTCGTAGGAGCTGCTGATATCCGAGTTTGTGTCTCCAGCTGCATGGGTAGGCAAGGCCTCTGCCATGAGCTTAAGAATGTTGTCTTTACTGAGGGGATCATTTGCCATGTTGGTTTTCTCTCGCTGTTACAAGATTCTGTATAGGTATAGGAATATAAAATAAGACAGGATCGTTAGAGGAACTTGGAAAAGTGTGTTGACAAGCTCAAGAATATATGGATGAGGGACCTTAACTCTGCTCCCTATGTTTCAAGCATGTCTAAACTTAACGTGGGGTGATGATGCAAAGCTATGGATGCCTTATCGGAAGCGGCCCGAGCTTCTGCCCATGCACAGGCACTAAGGAGAAACCTTAATCCGCTGTCGTGGAGCTTGGACCAATCGAATTGCACATTGGCTGCACAGCTTCGCGACTTTTGGTTTCATGCGAATATGACGACTGTCGATGAGCACCTCTCAAAGGGATATTCGCATTCCTCATGATTTGAATTACTTCATTTTATTGGGAGGAACATAACTCCAGATCTCATCAGTCTCAAGTTCCTCCTCTTGACCAGTTTGCCATGCCTTCGGAGGTGTTGCGGAAGGACGATGAAATCGTCACGCTGCCGAATATCGCAGCTGATGATTCCTTCGTGCATGTTGTAAAGGCTCTTTCAGTGCAAGTACAATGGGTGTAGTGATGTCCTTGCGACTGATTTGCTGAGAATGAACTCCAGATATTTTCTGGATGAGATCACTATACCGGCGACGTTTGAACAGCTCCGGACGACATCAGCTGGCAACAAGATACGCCTCCTAGTAGATCATCTCGTAGCCAATGTCACGAACCCGGTACTAATAAATGCTTTGCTGTATGTTAATTTTTGATGCTAAAGTTTGAGCTCATTGTTTACAAAATTGCAGGACGCTCAAGTGGCATTTCTCGTCCCTTGACACTGATGATCGCGGGCTCAGCGAGAGCAGAGCAAACGCATGTCAAATTGTAGCCTGGAGATTTCTGGACCGGTTAACACCCCGTGATGCGATGTACTATTGCTTACATGAATTAAATGCCCCCTATAGCACAGGCGGAAATGCCGATGCTGACAATGATGATACTCCCCCGACTGAAGAAACACATCTGCTTCCTCAATTTCGACCGGATAGCATCGGTCATGGGACCTTGAGAGCCAGGCCAGTTAGCAGAAGACTTGATCTCCTCCAATCCATCTCTCGTATAAGTGATCTCTTTGGCAGCGACTCGGAAAACGAGGACGAAGAAGAAGATCCCACATCATCCTTCACTGGATTGAACGGTCTCGAAATTGCTGCCGTCGCCGACTGTAAGAAATTTCTCAGCCAAGCAATAGTACAGAAGATCATAACTGCAATTTGGACCGGAGATATTACGTTCTGGGAGAGCCTCAGTGAACATACGAAGAAAAAACCTCAGTTCTATAACAGTCGAGCTTCAGACCCTTTTACACGGCTCAGAGTACCGCTGTATATCAAGGCGTTTGAGGTATTATTCTTTGCTTCGTTTCTCGCTTTGTACTATGCCGTTCTTATCGAGCGGAATCCGTAAGTGTGCTTGCTCCATGGGTGACCAAGTCTCTAATGGGATATAAAGGTTCCACATTACGCCTCTGGAGATTGTTCTGTACATATGGTTTGCAGCCTTCGCGTATGACGAACTTGGAGAGTTTATGGATGCTGGGTCAATATTCTATTCCATCGATATATGGAACAGCTGCGACTTGATTATCATTGTCATTGGAGTTATATTTTTGATCACCAGTAAGCCTCACCGGAACGATCCTTGAAAAGACACTAAGTGATTTTCATAGGAATAATTGGTTTAGTGCAAGACGACGGAAGGCTTGTTGATATATCTTTTGACATATTATCGTTGGAAGCTCTGTTCATGGTCCCCAGGTATGTTGCTTCTTCTACTTGCAGTTGCGGTGCTAGGATGTAACTTTTGAAGGATATGCTCCCTGTTGAGCTTGCATCCATATTTTGGCACTTTGGTAAGTCTATCTTCAAACTGCCATTGCTAGATGTTACTGACTGAATAGATTCCATGTTTAAAACAAATGGTACGTTAACACTACACAGTTGTGGGAGAAAAAGTAACGTCTTCACAGGCCAAAGATTTTATCAAATTCATGGTGGTAGTTGGTATTTTGTATCTGGGTCAGGAGCAATTGTCCAAAGCGTATTTCCAGATTCTAACGATCCACAGGCTTCCTTACGACCTTTTCATTGTTGGCACGAGATAGCCTTACACTCTCTGAAATGAGTTGGATACTAGTTAAAGTGTTCTTCGGATCAAGCTACCTTGGATTTGTAAGTCTGTAAATGGAACCTTCTTAGTAAATATGCTGACAATGAAGCAGGATATAATGGACAAAGTATTTTTCTTTGGTGATACGAAAGAAATTACGAAATGGGCTTGCTGACCCTTTCATAGATCTCACCGATCCTTGGCCCGCCTCTCATGGTTCGTTCTCATGCAATCACCATCAAAATCTTGCTAATAGATAATAGATTATATTTGTCTGTATGACAAATATTCTTCTGATCACCTCCATGATTAGTATTTTGAGTAGCAGTTTTGCAAGAGTACGTCCATTGCCAGATCTTGATGGTATTTAACTATACTAATATCACCCCCACCAGGTCGTTGCACATGCTAGGTTTGGGAGTTCTTAGTGTTAAGCTCTATGGTATAACTGACACATCAACCAGGGAAGAGTATCTCTTCGTGTACTCAGTCTATGTCTTGGAGGTCCGTTGCGCCATTCTCACTAACGTCGCAACTACTAATCGATCGTAGGCATCCACGAGCAATCGGCTTACTCACTTCTATCCACCCCTGGTGCGCAATAAATACTGTCTCATCTCTCTAATATCGCTAACTGGTAGACAAGAATCTAATCCCGCTGGTATTCATCCGGCCCCTCCGCCTCTTCGTATCCTCAAAGAAAATCCGAGTACTGCGGATCTCTCTCCTCAAAGTGACCCATCTTCCCATCGTCGCGGCCATATACGTATTCGAAACTCTGCACGTGAAATGGGCCGGAGACCAAACTTCGGAATTCTCATTCTCTGTTCCTTTATCAGCTACTAACACCATGCTCCCGAAAAAGACCCGTCCCTTCCTGTCTAAGCAATCCTCCAAATCGAGATTTATTTCTCCCAGTTTCGCGGATCTGCCAAACCAGCCTGCATCTCCTCGGAGACCGGCAAATGAAGCATGGCCCCGTGAGGACCATGCTCCAGCTTCCTCGGACGGCAAGGAAGTTGTCGTTGTGACAAATGGCAATCATGATTTAGAGGATAAGGTGGCTGATTTGAGTGCGAAGATTGCAGAGCTGACTGCTTTGATCACAGCACAGCAAGGCAATGGCGGAGAAGAACAGTAAACGGCAATAATCATGTCACTTTATGTTTTCCTTTCAAAGTCACTTGAGAAGAGCGTTGGCGTTCAGAGCATGTATAGGAGTACCTAGGGAGTTAAATATAGGTTATTGTTGATTGCTAATCGAGCAACCATATTTTTTTTGTGAATGTGACTGCCGAATTGATATCTAGACATTCTGAGATGACTTAGAAAGGCCAAGAACACAATTGCCCGGTCTGGAGTATATGGATATCTCACCCGTAGTCGAATAACAAAAATTCATGCTCGTTTTTATGACAGAATCAGACTCTTCGTCCGTGAGTGTGAAGAGGTTACAACTACTACAGAATGTAAGAGAAAGACCTGACGTTACGGGAACTGGATTTAATAAGCTTGTATTTAGAGCACAGCCTAGGTCTATTAAGATATAATCTTCAAACATATTGGGACATATTCTACCATTCCTCCTTCCAATCTTCGAAGCTCGACTCTATCAGATTTTGCTCGCATTCGAATTCGTAGGCTTTTTATACATAGCTCCGCCAGTACCAGCCTATGAGCCTGTTAGTACAGGGAACTTATGATCGCCTATGCATAACGGTTGCAGCAGCCTGGAATGGTTAGCATGCACCCGAGGCAAATGAAAACCCAGAGTCTCTTGTCTTGGAAGAAAGACAACACATAATATGGAAATAAGGGTCTTTACCTGGTGGTTGGGGAAGATCAACGAATCCGCTAGCACCACGTTCTCCCTACGTCCAGCAGCGAAGACGATGACTTCGGCGATATCATCTGGTGTAAGGGGGTCGACGCCACTGCTCCAGGTGAGTACCCGTTCGATTCTCAGAGAAAAGAGCACTTACGCATAGACAGCATCAGCCTTTGACTTGTCACCGTAGAATCGGACAACGGAGAATTCCTAAAAATATACGCATTAGCTCCGCCTTCCACATCCCTCACAACTGTTCGGGCTCCACATACAGTTTCAACTTGTCCAGGATCAACCTCGATAACTCTTATTCTCGTAGCAATCAGCTCCCTTCTCAACGAATCCGTAAAGCTTCGAATAGCAGCCTTTGTAGCGCAATAGATGCTTCCTCCAGCGTATGGCTCTCTACCAGCGATGCTGCCGATGTTGATGATATCTCCTGCACCACCATTGGGTCTCTTCTGGAAGATAGGCAGGACAGCCTGGGTCATGTTGATCAGACCAGTGACATTGGTGGAGAACATGATGTTTATATCCTCCTCGGCGATCTCTGGAGCTTTGGCGACGCCCTTGACGAGTCCTCTATAGAAGCCACAAATCAGTCCAACGTTGCTTCCCAAGCCGCCACGAATATTCGTGTTTGTATATTATCTTCGCATATACAACACGCGATAGAAAGGAGCTGGCAAAGTAACACTTACGCATTGTTGACCAAGACATCGATCTCCCTCCACTCCTCGGGCAGGTTGCTAACGAAGTTCCGGACTTCCTCTGGGTTGCTCACATCCAGCTTGAAGGGCAGCACCTTGACGCCAGTGCCGACCTCCTTCTCGATCTCTGCCGCAATTTCCTTCAAGGTATCAATTCGGCGCGCGGTCAGGATCAATCGCAGGTTCTTGGGGCTGGTGCGCGCGAATTCGAAAGCGGTGCTACGACCAATACCGGAGGACGCACCAGTGACGACGATGGTCTTGCCTTCAAGGCGCTTTCCCATTGCGGAGACGGACATGGCGCGAACGGTGGCGGAGGAAGGAGAAGGGAAGAACTTTGGAGAGCAGGGCGATTGGGTTCGTGAGAGGACTTGGGAATAGCTAGCTTTGAAGGTCCGGAGGAATTGGGCGGTGCTGCGGCGTAAAATGGGCATATGTATGAGTAGGAGATGAAGAAGGAAGGGAGAGAAAAAAATATTAACTGGCGGGGAAGTGAGAGTGGTGGGGAAGTTAATAGACAGTTGGAGATGGAGAGGGGGAGGGGGTGTGTGAGAGTGGGATTAGCAAGAGGTACTTGTATGTAGATGAAGCTCAGCTCCGGCTCTGGGGACGATATCGGCAACCCCACCTCTGGCGGTGCTCACTGTCAGTTCCCTAGCTGCAGATCGTCAATCACGTCAGGGGACTCCACATCAGCATCAACAACAGAGCTATAACAAAGAAGCACTCTCAAATTGCGCAACGGGAAAGGAAAGGTATCATTTTTTCTAATTACTAAATTCATTCAGTCATTTCAACCGACGCCAGCAGTTTCATTTCAGGCCATTAAACATCGAATCGCTCGCATAGGGGCATTTTCCATCATGACCCCTGGATATCCAGGTCGTATGCTTTCAATCGCTCCCCCATACACTGCACCACATTGCACCCATATATACAATCTTTTTCAATCCCCAAGTGTTAACTGCCACGTCAAAATCAAACCCTAGACGCCGGTACGCCACCAAATGCTAAGTCATCCCCAGGCCCATGTCGTAATCAATCGTATTATGAGAGTTGCGGCGTCAACCCCAAGGGACAAAGGAAAATTTTGGACCTAAAGACACACCTCACTCCCTCCCCTCCCCAGAATACACCCGCCTCTACAGGGTTGCTCATGGCTTCCCAGCAACGTCCCCGTGGACGCGAACCCTGTAGAGACAGGTGTATTCTGGGACTCCATCTTCGCCCCAGTTGTTAAGCGCCCTGACCATCAAACGGCTGGTGGCACTTTCTCTTTTAATGCCACTGCGCAATCCCAGTCCCTTCCATTGGTCTATCTCTCCTAGGCGAACTTGGACGTCAAATGCCTGTGTTGGGTTGGGAAATTCGCCATCGAATATCCACTTTGCCAGGCGGACATATCCAGGGGGCAATAATCCCTGGCTCGAGGTGCTGCTCTTTGACGCGGAGAAAATACTGTTCGAAACCTCGGTTACAGCACGATAGACATCTGGGTCTTCAATGAAAGCTAGCAATTCCATTTCCCTAGGCGCTGCGCCCGGAGCGAGGGAGGCTGCTCGTGGAACATGTTCGACAACAACTTCATCTGGATAAATCGCATTCCCTGTATACACACCCAAGCTGGTACCGCCCAAACCGTTACTGTTATCTGCAGGCGAGCACCAGCAGTCGCCATAGGCGTCCCAATCCGAAAGTGCTTCCTCGGGGCCATGCGGAACAGGGACAGGATTGTTCCGTAGGTGGAAATATGTCTTCACAAAAATATTGCGATCATTAACTGGAGCGACGTAGTTCGGTGACGTATGTTTGATATCGATTCTGGCACCCGTTGCTGGAGAGAAGTGATTGACTCGTCGCAAGCCCCAATTCACTTTTCCGTTGAGATTGGCCTGAGAGAGAGCTTGCAATTGGATCGCTTTGAGACGGGTTTCGAGAGACTGGACGGCTTTTTCGAGTGTATCGACCTTCTTACTCTGGCTAATAAGAGGCGCAATTGTGTTGCGAAGCTCCTTGAGCTCACTCTTGACGTCCAAGGTTGTATCAGCCCAGTTGAGCTTCATGATTCTAATCATTTCAGATCGCGAAATGATGGCATCTCCATTAAATGCTGTATGCAGACGTTCTTGGAAATTTTCTTTAAATTCTTTATCAATCTCGTCATGCACCAGAGCCTTGATTTTAGCTTTGTTGCTTTGCAAGAAGCTTTCCCACTCCTGAGCTGAGAATCTCTGTCCAGAGTCCTTGGAAGCAAACCATCCATTCTCTTTTTGATCAGACGGAGGGAATAGCTCGGTGTCGCTGCGGATCCTAGTGTACAAAGCCTTCCAGAAATCATTGGGAATCTGCATCTTGCCGCGTTTGTCTTTCTTGACTACGACAAAATCCGGAATGTTAGTCTCCAGGTATTTAATGGACTCGGGTGTGAGTGATGGCTGCTTCTCAATCTTCGCAATTCGCGACTCGGCACCTTTGAATCGATTCTTGAGATCGCGCAGATCTTTGACGTTCTTATCAGTATAATAACTGATGGTATTAGAGCTTGGCACGAATTGTCCAGCCCATTCTCCTACATTGGAGCCAAGACCTTGTGGAGCCAAGTTATAGGCCAAGATGACGGTAGCCAGAATAAGTAGAGGAGCCATCAGACTGCGAAGAGAGAAGCTACAGATACAAATATTAGCCTCAATAGCCTAGTGCATATTTTTCAAAGGAGGACTTACCTGGATATGGCTTGCCATAGTTTACCTCCAGACTTGACTTCGGAATTCTGTGCACGTCTGGCTGCGATGGCTTTAGCGACCCTCTCGCGGGCCTTATCCTCTTCGATCTCACGCTCTTGCCTCTCACGCTCTAACTCCTCTAGTTGTCTAAGGGCTTCCTCACGGTCCTCTGGATCATCGTCGCCTTCTTGTTCGTCTTCATCTTCATCTTCATCGTCTTCGTCCTCCCTCAGGCGTTGCTGGGGCTCTGGCGAAGCGGAATATGGAGATGATGTCTCGACGTGAGCCTGCCTGAAGACACCGCTCTCGTTCATAAAGCTCTTTTCTGAGGGGAAAAACGGGGTTACGGGAGGAGGATGACTGGTAGGACGACCAGACTGACTAGTCTCACTAAGAACACTAGCACCGCGTCTGCTGCGACGTCGTGGCGGAAGGGCAGGATCTAAGGGATGGTTAGATAAACTTCATCAGATATTAGAAAGGTGAAGAGACGTGTCATACTATTCGTCTCGCCGGTAGCTTCCATCTCTTCTTCTCGTGCCTCGTCTGCTTCAAGGATAGTCTGGAAAACGGTACTTGCTCTGGTCTCTTTGGTGTTGATCAGCGCTCCTGGACCCGAGGTAGTATTCGTACCATAGGCGGTACTTTGCTTTGCATTAACGGTAGGAAATGCTCCACTGGTTTTCGTGGCCGCCTTCGTAGCAGCAGCGCGACTACTAGATCTACGCGATGGCGTGGCAAGCTCGGAGTGGGCTGGAGATGCGCCTCGAGCGCTGGCCGCCTTGCTAGCAGATCGAGTGCTGCGTCTGGCAGACATTGCGATAACTTTGTCGAAGTTTTATGGATTGGAAGGATCTCCACCAAATGGTGACAGTATATACTCTGGAATTGAAGATTAGCAGAAGGAAACGTTTTGGAGTTGCAAGGTCAAGTAGATGGGATCGATTTTCTTTGGGTGAAAGAAATGCAATCAAGTGAAAGAGAGATGACGAGGAGACAAGGATGAGAAAGAGTAGGAGGGAGATGTGATAAAGCACGAACAGAGGTAGGGAAGCCGCACGGCGGAGAAGTTGCGCTAAGAATAGGAAGTGCCATTGTCGCCTTTGGCAAGAGGAAATGCTTACAATTAGGACGCTATTCACGTTGCGCCAGTATAGCGCGACAATAGATAAACCACGCTCAATAGCACAATATAACACACCTCCGCCTCCAACCAGCCCAGCCACACAGGTGTATTGTCGGAGTCGCAACAATGCCAGACCCCAGAGTCTGCAGGGAATCAATAGAATGCACAGCTCAATGAATCGCAAATGTTGAACTGCAATCGCGCGCTACAATAGATCGGAGGAGGGTCGTTCGGAGGGGTATACGAGGGATCACGCACTCGAGGACGTTCGGTCGTGGTGAGCTTGGATCGAGGACTGTGAGCGCGAAGGGCCGCAGCCAGCTACGGCGCGTCTGCGAATTGCCGCTCAGCAACAACAGGCACAGCTTGTGGACTCCTGGATTCTCTTTATCACGACACCGTTCATCCTCCCCGAGCAGGTGCGCACGAGCTATTGGTGCCAATCTTGCGAACAAAGAAAAAAGTGGTGGTGGTCGGTCTTCGACGACAAAAAGGTTGTTTACCCCATGTCGCAGCCGCTAAGAGCTCGCATCCGCATTGGGCTGGGCGGGCCGCTTCGTGGTGCGTGAACTGGCATGGGCCTGCTGTTGTCTCTGCTGTCGCTGCTGCTGTGCTGGCAGCTTGCGGAACTTTGTTCTCCCACCCCGACGACAGCCGACCAGGGGCCCCGATAAAAAGGACAAAGGCGGTCAGGCAAACCCCCGGGCAGCAGTGGGCACCTGTCGATGCCTTTTATCCACTTGTTCCTGGCCATGGCGGTGAAGGTGCAGGTGCAGGAGTTGCTGGGACTTTGAATCCATCGATCTGCAAACCGGTCTTGGAAAAGTGGGCTTGCCTGTTGCTGGAAAGAAGAAAATGCCACGGTTTCTAGAGGACGTACACCCAATAAGCTGCTCACCTGATGATACAAGAGTGTATGTTGAGTTATTTTGGAAACATCCATCCTGTAATTCCTCTTCGCAAGTACACAACTTTTGCGCGTATGAGTTATCTTTTGTGTTACAGTACAATTGGTCCTCACAAGCAGGCCATCCGAAATCACCATTTTTGCCAAAGTGTAATGATGTCTTTCCGCTTGCAACAAGTCGGGACGAAAAGACAATCCCTGTCTGGACGCCCTTCTCCGTACCTGTCACCCAAAAACAGTGGCACAAGACGTGCGGGAAACCAATTATTAAGCTGCCCACCTCACCGAAGGGGGGCGTGGTGTTCATGAGGGCGTCAGCAATGGCAGGACCACCACAGCTCGTATTCATGATAGCCATTTTGATTTTAAGTGCGTGCAAGTTCTAGACTTGCCCATTCATAGCCACGGTATACTCTGGATTACAGTCGTGTCACGTGAAGATAAAGCTGCTCTGCATGTTGTGATTTAGGCCCGGAAACGGTTCTCAGGGCCTTGTTTCAGGATTAACATCGGACCGCAAGCAGCCCACCCCTCAACGTGTTGCTGTAACGGCTCATTTAAGGAGGGGGGAAATCCTGCATGCCTATCACAATAACACTTGCGGTGAAAACCACCTCACCACACATACTTTGAACCTCCCATCCGCAATATTCACACTGCAAATATGGTTGTAGGAACTGTCTTGATCACAGGGTAAGTTCAACTGCCACCGTACAGACTTCTAAATAAATTCCCTTGCCTGCGTGCCCCTCAATCCATGGTGGGGCAACGGCAGCCTGCGATGAGCTTGCTCTGCCTCCTTTCCTCCCCATTCAACACATATTTTGTGTGATTTCTACGCTTCCTGCGACCTCAATTAGGCGTTTGAAGATCGAATATGGCAAGCTGACATTGGTTCGTCTTTCTCTAACAGTGGCACGGGCTATATCGGCTCTTTCACCACCCTCGCTTTGCTTCAGCATGGCTACAATGTCGTGATTGTCGACAACCTGTACAACAGCTCTAAGGTTGTTCTAGATCGCATCGAGCTCCTGTGTGGCAAGCGCCCTGTTTTCTACCAGATCGACATCACCGATGAGGCAGCACTGGATGAGGTTCTGGCCAAGCATCCAGAGATCGATAGCGCCATCCACTTCGCTGCGCTGAAGGCTGTCGGCGAGTCTGGCGAGATCCCTCTTGAATATTACCGCGTCAATGTTGCTGGCAGCATCACCCTGCTGCGCTGCATGACCAAGCACAATGTCACCAATGTCGTCTTCTCCAGCTCAGCGACCGTCTACGGCGACGCAACCCGTGTGCCAAACATGATCCCCATCCCAGAACACTGCCCTATTGGACCTACCAATACCTATGGTCGCACCAAGAGCACTGTCGAGCTGATCATCACAGACCACATCGAGGCTCAAAGGAATAACCTGAACAAGGCTGGCAAGAAAGAGGAGGCGCTGAAGTGGAACGGAGCTCTCTTAAGATACTTCAACCCTGCCGGCAGCCACCCATCCGGAATCATGGGCGAGGATCCTATGGGCGTTCCATATAACCTGCTACCTTTGCTCGGCCAAGTGGCCACGGGCCAGAGAGAGAAGCTGCTTGTCTTTGGAGATGGTGAGTTGAGTCAAGTTCATCATCGCTTTTACGTCCAATATACAGTCGCAGATGGATCATATGGATCAAGATGCTAACAATCCGGCTTAATCATAACAGACTATGCCTCTCGTGACGGAACTGCCATCCGCGACTACATCCACGTTGTGGATCTCGCACGTGGCCATCTCGCAGCGCTCAATTACCTGCGTGAGAAGAACCCCGGTATCAAGGCGTGGAACTTGGGCTCCGGCCGTGGCTCCACCGTCTTCGAGATGATCAACGCATTCTCCAAGGTCGTCGGCCGACCCCTTAAGTATGAGGTCGTTGGACGCCGTGCCGGTGACGTGCTGGACCTGACGGCGAACCCATCACTAGCTAACAAGGAGTTGGGTTGGAAGACTGAACTCACCCTCGAGGATGCTTGCGATGATCTCTGGAGATGGGTTAGCAACAATCCCAAGGGATACCGACAGGATCCACCAGCGGAATTGGTTGAGGCCGTGAAGAAGGGGACAGCGAAGCAGGAATAAATGCATAATGACCGGCTAGGGAGTTGGATCTGGGGCTGCATGCAACAGTGGTTAGGGAGCACCGGGGGGGGGG
>JMRO03000141.1:0-56877 GCA_000743665.3 Scytalidium sp. 3C | reverse complement strand
TTTAATCTAGTTTAAAAATAATAATTTATTCTATTAAATCATGTGATTTATACTATTTTATACTTTTATGTTCAAATTTATGCAAATTTATGTACTAAAAATAGTAAATTTCACATGATTTAATTTTTTTAGTATTTTTAATTTAATTTAATTTTTTTAATTTAATTTTAGTACAGGGTCATACTAAATTAAGTTAATTTTAGTATGGAGTTCAATTAATTTAATTAGTATTAATTTGAGGTCATACTAAATTAATTAAATTAATTCCGAACCCTGCGTGTTCTTAAATTTACTCCACGGATATCGGCACGTGGAGGCCACATGGAGATTGTCGAGCTGCTGCTGAAGGCGGGCGCCGATGTCAATAATGGCACAGCTCTCGCAGCAGTTTCACGAGGAGGCTACAGAGAGATCATCGAGCTGCTGCTAGAAGCAGGCGCCAATGTCAATCAAGAAGGAGGAGGATTTTGCCATGGTACGGCTCTCACAGGCCAGGTACAAAGCAAATAGGACAAGCAGTTACAAAGAATCATCAAAAGCATAGTCATTAAATTTAGTCATTAAATATATATTCCAATATTTGTTGTTTATGGTTGAATTTTTGGTGTTGAAGGCTCAGGTTGTTGAAAGGGGTGGCGAGTGGGCAGGGCATCACGTTATGTAGGCTCCAACGATTACGCCATAGCTTCATAAATTTTATCACAGGAACACATGTAGTTCGTCTTGGCACGCAAATTTTTGGCTCCACTGATGGGGCGCACGACTCAATGCTGTCTCACTTGTTTGCTTGTGTTTCACGGTGTTTCAAGTCCTCAAACACCATCTCCGGTGCTAAGCCCGATGGAGTGGCCTCCATCTGGCTACCCTGAAGCAGCCTGGACAGTCGCATTTCCGGGCGGTTGCCGTAGCGGGAGACGGCGGATCTGGGGAACGAAGTGGGCGACAGATTTACCATACACAGCACCTGTAATCTGATGGTCCAGGGCAGAGGCCACTACAAAATGGAAAATTAGCCTGGAATGAACATTCCTATGCTGAAAATGACCAAGAGGATTATAGATAGAAAATATATACCTAACAAAATGATACTCCGAGTGGAGAGTGCACGAGGCATCCCTAGGCCCCGCACAGTATGAATTCGTGCCATCACAATCTGTAATGATACAGCATTTTATATCGTTTCCGGCATCAGGGCAATAGTTTGACACATAACTGCCACCATAATCCTTGCAGTCACTTGTGTATGTGCAAAGACCAGATGCCTATAAACAAGTAGATAAGCAATAGCATCGGTTGTTAGTACAAATTAAACGAAGCTGAATACTAACTCCACCGTAAGAACACAAATCACCCAGCCCCTGTGCTACTATGATGACAGGAAAATGAATTGCTATGATAAATGGTTTCATAATTAAATATGAATCGTAATATGGATTAAGGTGACTACCCCACAGTCTGGCAAAGTCTGCGGCGATGCAGTTATTTAGTGAATGAAAAGAGACTTGAAACGTAGTTAGACTTAGAGCATATATTATCGCTTTCTAAACACGAACTTTGTAGACGATTTTTCTATATATAACTACATTGTATGTCCGAGAAATACGGGAATTAATCTTTTTCGTATGATAATATCCGATAAATGTTAAGAGAGAGAATCCTTCAAGCCAACTTGAGTGCCTGACACATAGATATATGCACGAAGGATCTTATTGAGTTAAGATAATTAGCTGATATCACATGTGGTTAAGCTTTGGTACTATGGTCCCACCGGCTCACTTTAGTTGATACCCCCATCTCTTCTGCATTTGCTTAGACCCCGGACTTATTCGCCAAGATATCCTAAATAGACTGGACCACAGTCCGAGCAGTCTAATCCCAAATGATCGCGCAACTCTGTAGGACGCTTGTGCAAGATCTCGGAATCCTCGTGTAATCTCTCAGGTGCAAGTCCACTTTAGCCCTTGGAAAGAAGCATTACGAGAACAGGGAGTCCATGGCCTTCACCGCTATTTTCTAACTCTTACTCCGTACAAGGTTGGCTTTTCCCCTCTTACGAATGGCCTAAGGCGGATAAGTTTCGTATGTACAAGACTCAACTCTCGAACAAGCATCTCAATCAAATTTGCTTTTAGTGTGTATAAGTGAAAACGC
Source organism: Scytalidium sp. 3C (assembly GCA_000743665.3). Taxonomy (NCBI): domain Eukaryota; kingdom Fungi; phylum Ascomycota; class Leotiomycetes; genus Scytalidium; species Scytalidium sp. 3C. The sequence goes on along the minus strand of JMRO03000141.1, from coordinate 54,726 downwards.
CAAAGGTCAACCATTTTCTATCTTTCACTCAACTACATTTTAGAAGTCCTTTCCTGTTCGTCAATTACCAAATACTCTAAACTCTAAGAAAGATCGGATTTACAGGCAGCTTTAGCCTTTGGAAGGGTGAGATTTCAATTGTGGAGCGAAATAATGTTGGGCCTCTCAAGAAATTGATGATCGGCACGAAGGATCTTAAGGATTTTAGTTCGGCAGAAATAAATTAATTCCAGGCCAATTGTTGTCGAATCGTACTTTCCCTGACCGCGTTAGCTCTATCTAATTATAGATTAGCTGCAAAGATGGTATAATTCCCGGCCTACCTGCTCATTTCCCATCATTTTAGGATCTTTTGACCCTGCAGCACGACGCCCACCAGAGTGCTCAGAGTATGGAGTGATTGGATTCAAGCGAGACGCGGATCTTAGTTGGGTTAGTCGTTAAACGTATTCCATTATTTGCTCTTTGTGTTTGGGACTTCGCTGTTGAATACTTGGGTAGGATGGAGGCGTGCGAGTGGTCTGGGAGTCAGGTTGGATATTTGTGGCTTGGTATAGTATAAAAGACGGACTTCCCACACTTTGGAAATTTGTTTTCAACTTTTACGTGGAATTTAAATTCGTTGAAACTATATATACTGTATTATCGTATCAATATATATCTTATATAGGAGCCTTTTGATCACTACTACAAGCATGATCTATAACATCATCGTTGTTTTAATATACCTTCGGTTAGTTACCGCAGTACCAAATGTGGAATTAGAACCCCGTCAAGCTGCGGGTGATTTATGCACTGCAGGAGTATGTCTCTTTTCGTTATATTATAAACAGCATCTCTATCCTAGTTTTTCACCTTTGGCTTCGTGGATTCTAATTTTTCACTCTAGAAATACGGGGTTGGAATTTGTGAATCGACGGATTGGTGCAGCCAACAGAAGGGTACTGTACACCCTGGCTACTGTGGGGGTCCAGATTACATCCAGTGCTGTACAACTCCTCAATGTGATGGAGAATATTCGCAATGTCAGAGCACAGATAACGATTGCCCAGTTGAGTGGGTCAGGTAAGAGATAAGGCTATAGAATTCAAAAACGACTCAATGAAATTCTGACTAATAAACTTCCTTCTTACTAGTGATAAATGCCCTGGTCCTTCCAATTATAAATGTTGCATTTGGTGAGAGGACATTTCTGAGAGACAAAATATCGTCCCACCAATGAGTCACAATTCCATCTGCCCCTGGACAACTCGCTCCTTTCAATAGAATGAACAAAAGCAAACAGCTGAGTAATCGCAAATTCCATATCGTGTGTGTAGCAGGCTCGCAGAAGTGTGTTATCGGGAGGATATGTTAGAGGTCGCGATTTAATAGTTCTAGGCACGATATCAAGCAGAATCCCGAATCGTGGATGGCGATCAATCAGATATACAGTTTTCACATCGAGCCTACGAGAATATATATTAGAAAAATAATATTAAAAGAAATCAAAACTTTCCAAATTAAGTCAGGACTGAGAAGGGCTATGCTAGATCGTAAACGTACCAAAATAAAACTTTACACAAACCAGGGGTAGATTTTAGAGACGAGATGCCTCCTCTTTGTCGTAGTATTTCCTCCAACCCGTTGAAGTGGGTTAGGACACCTTGATCATCGTTAAACAAAAGCTATTATTAGTTAGCTAAAAATCTACATCCAAAACCTTTAGAAGATAGTTGAAAAGTACTAACCGCGTGCTAAACAAATGCTAAAACTGTAATAAGCGCCCCATCAGCAAGGCGGAGCACGGGGTCAGCTATAGATACATCATTCGTTGGATCTGTTCATATCCTTTGCCGTTGGCATGTTAATATGAATATATTAGCTAAAACCAAACGATATTTTCCTGCTCCTGTTAAAGGCAAAGATGGAATGTGGCAGCGACACCTCCAATTCAAGGAGTTCCTACAAGCTTGTGTGGATGTTTTTGACTCTGAAACAGAGACTAAATACTATGAGAATCTCGCAAAATTGAAGAATACAAATGAATTTATGTAGAAGGCCTGTGCTTCATCTTTGCTAAACATTGTCTTGCAATTGCTAATCGGAATATAATGGGGTATGGAAAATGTATTTATCTCAAACAATTTCAAATAAATCCGCTTGCTATTTTCCTTTCCCTGGTACCAAAGTGCTACTCCTAGCTGATCCATACTCGTAAGTGTCTGTTCATGCTCCTTGCCTAACTCCTTTTCTCGCAATGAAACAGCTTCTCGGTGTGTCTTCTCCGCCGCTGCATATTGCCCTAGGCTTGCTTGCCATTGCCCTATCCGATTTAAAAGCGAAGCTCTTGCTATCTCATCCAGTCTCCCGTCTAATCTAGCCCCTTGAAGCAAGTATAAGCTTATCCTCAGAGTTCGCTGGTATATCTACTTAATTTTAGTTAATTTGGTAAGCAAAAGATTCGTTAGGCAGAATCGATATCACTCTGACAGAATCTTCAGGCAAGGCAGACATATAAAGGAATAACTGCTAATCTTATCTAAGGTTACTACTCCCCAGAAATCGCAAACCTAAAGGATATGGCAAGAATTACTGGTAAGGTGAATATACCTAGTGAGACATTTCACTGTTGTCTGCCTTATAACACTACCAAAGTAGATGCAAATCACAGGGGTAAAACACAGTGTCGTAGATAAGCTACCGTCCACATTTTACTCTGTGAAAGTGTGCTATAAATATCAGCATACCCTTAGGTATTCCTATCTTAAAAGAATCTCTGAACAAGGGTACATCACACATTCTTATTAACATACATCTTACATCTAGTTTGCTTTGCGAACTTCTTAACTAACTTAATGAAAATTGCCTCAAGTCATTGAGTGCACAAGCAAGATCTCCAACCTTAATTCAAAAACAGTGAATGCTTGGTTTAGCAAGCATCAGACAATCATCCCACGACAAAGCTCAGAAGCAGTTGCATTCTTATCATGCCTTTTTCCCGAACGCAGACCTGATAGAGTCTTCGGTTTGAGAATAAGATAACTTGAAAAAATTTATACAACAGGTACAATATCTTAGATCATCTCGGATGATGGATTTGAAAAGATAGAGAACTAATGATAGTTTCGACTTTGTATTATGTGTGAAACAGGTTATGTCTATAATAGACTGCGAGTTTAGGCATAGCTCAGATATAACTTTAGAAGAGCTTGATGAAGACTTTGATTATATTGCAGTTATATCGGTGTTTTCATTGCCCAGTTTGAAAGGAAGGATTAAAGAGAAATATAGTCAATCAATATATGTCGATGATTTGCTTTCGAAGATCTTCCGATCGTTGAATAACTCGGAGCCAAAGTAGATAATTCGTATGTTATCGAAGAATTACACGCTAGTCTGTATTACAGAACTGTTGGCAATACATCAATTTCACTTTCTATTGCTTAGTCTTCTAGCTTTTCAAAATTCTCTCGAAGCTGCTATGAAGCTCTTAGGTAAACTGATAATTCGTTTTATATTTTTCAAAGTGATAAGTGATGTGAAGAATTCGCTAAGGGAGATTGCAAATAATGAATTTAGACCTCAAGTTGGAATGATGATTGGGCGACCCGCCCATGAAAAAGCGAGAAACAGCAAGCATTGTTGTCAATTAATAAATCAAAGACAAATGAGTGTTAAGTGGAAGTATAACAGCAAATACTGCCAAATTCACATCGATTTAAGTAAGGCCAACTATATCACAATTTTCTCCAAGAGTAGGAAGGACTTTACTAACGATCGTAAAACGATCTATAAAGTGTTGCGGGATTGCTTATTTCTCAACAAAGCAGGTTGTAAAATTAGGAAGCAGTGTATTTTTGAAGGAGAACTACTCGTATGGAATGATGACAGCAAGAAAATCGAACCCTTCTACAAAATTCGTTAGTATATGAAGCGATCAAGATATTTTATTGGCACAGTTTTAGACTTACCCGGCGGTTTACATGAGTAACTTATGATTATGTTTTACGATATTCTGTTATTTGACGATATATTTTGTATCAGAGAGAATTATGAAAAGCGGCGAAAGCTGCTCGAATCTCTAGTTCATTGCATTCCTAGCCGGGCCGACATTGGAACTCGTGATATCGTTAATTTCTCATCGTTAGCTGCACTAAAATGGCTTGCTGAGATATTCGGTCAAGTGATCACACAACGATGGGAAAGGTTTGTATTAAAAGGCTGTGATGACCCTTACCTCTCCATCAACAGAACTACGTCATTCATAAAATTGAAGAAAGACTACATACCGGGTCTTGGAGACACTGCTGACTTTGCTATTGTTGGGGGGGCGCCGCGACGTGAGAGATGAGCAGGACCTTGGTATCCGAATTCAGATGATATCTATGGTGGAACAACACTGTCAAGGGTAGCTTATACTGGGCGTGAGGGATCCATCGTCCTTGATTCCTATTTGTCAATCCCAAATTTGCCATGCTACTCTTAATTCAATACTTTCTTTCTTATCACTTGCACGGACAGCTTTTCGGCTTCATTCCATTTTCCTTGATTTATGTATACTAACGTTAAGTAAATCATGTTAGTCAATGTGTTCAGAATGCTCTTGGCCCGGCACTCTCTTCATTTTCTCCATTACCTGCACCTCCAGCTCTTTGGCCTGATTCCATCGTCTTTGGTTTGTATGTGTGGCCCGTGCTTTTAACCTTGATAATTTGGAAATATGAGCAAAATAGCTTGCTCGTCTGCTAATCATCGAATAGCCTCAGGGGCTTTGGCAGTATTTGCACCGATACCAAGACAAAGTACACCGACTTCGACTTCTTTAACGGTAACAGCAATGTTTCCCTGCTATGTGGGGTGAATACTATATATATCGTAGCTGCCGTGGAAACTATGGCGCCTGAGCAATAGGAGACACATCCTCGATACACGGCAATATTTACCTTATGCGCTTATCAATTACCGTCCATAAATCAGCCTCATTGATCGCCACGCTACTGCATATCATTTAGTTACTAGCTACTCTTAGGGGAGTTAGAGCCTGCGACAGTCGTGAGTGGAAGCCGCAAAGCTCTGAGGCAACAATGCGGCTGCAAATCCGAAGAAGGCCACGAGATCACAGCAAGGGAAGTGCTAGTTCAATCAATTGTTGGAGATTAAAGCTTAATATGGTATTTTTGACGAGGATATATACAATTTTGATGAAACTGGATTTGCAATGGGTGTGATTGCTACAGCTAAAGTAGTCACATCATCTGAAACTTTTGGAAAACCTCCACATATACAGCTTGGGAATCGCGAATGGGTGACAGCAATTGAATCAGTTAATGCTTGCGGATGGGTTTTGCCACCTATGCTCATTTTTAAAGGCAAGCACCACCAATAAGCTTTAACTGACCCATTGCTTGAAGGCTGGAGAATTGAATTGAGTAACAACGGATGGACCAATAATCGAATTGGCCTTGAATGGCTTTCAAAAATCTTTGAGCCTGCTGTTAAAGACAAAACCAAAGGTCAATATCGCATGCTAATACTTGATGCCCATGGAAGCCATGTGGCACCTGAATTCGACGTGTTTTGCTTTTTAATACAATATTATTCGAATATGTATGCCTCCTCATTCATCTCATATCCTTCAGCCACTGGATGTGACTTGTTTTTTAGTTCTCAAACGAATGTATGGTGCTCAAATTGAAGCTAAAATAGCTGGCAAATATCAGCATATTGACAAGATTTCCTGGAAATATACCCTATTGCACGTCAACAAACTTTCAAATCAACAACTATTCAAAGTGGATTTGTGGCTACTGGATTAATTCCATATGAACCAGAGTATGTGTCAGGCAAATTGCGTGTTCAGGTTGATCATACACCTTCCAGGGAGCACCCACAGGAGCAATTCAGGCACACGATGGATTCCAGAGACCTCACATAACACTATTCAATTGTAATTGCAATCTTAGATTATTCAACGGTTATTGAGAGAACAAAATAGTCCTTCAACTCCTACTAAAATGGCTCTAAATCAATTGATTAAGGGTTGTGAATTAGCCATGCATAGTGCTGTGTTTTTGACGAAGGAAATTGAGGAATTGAAAGTTGCTAATAATGTAATACAACAAAAACTCCGTAGAACCAGAACGTGAATAGTCCATACACATTGACTAGGCAGGAGACTCAGGCTTTGCTTCAATCAAGTGCTACAGTGCAAAATGTTGAAGAGGTTACTAATTCTTCGGCATCCACTGATCCTTTGCAACCAGTACCACGACGGCCACCAAAGTGTTCAGGCTGTGGAGTTGAAGGTCATAAAATTAACAAGTGTCCTCAAGACAGCAGTGATTGTGGCACACATGGCCAGCTAACCTAACTACTAAAGAAGCATATCCTTTTGAAATTGCTAGCATCTCGAACTGCAATTAAGGATGCATGAATATCGGCTAAGAACATGTGTTAGACTCCGCTTCTGATTGATCTGTCACAATTCGCGGCGTCTGGGCGGATGATCTTCAAATAATTTTTAATTCTGAAGAATCGAGTACCGCCGGATTGCGAGGTAGACAATAGTTCCTGAACTTGACTATCGAGGCAAGTCCTACTAGGTTCACGTTGGAACAGCCAATTCTTTCCAAGGCATATAACAGGAATACACTTGGCTGCATATTTTGGGACGGACAAACTGTTCTACGTTTACTCAGTAAGGATGGACCAATCTGACCGACAGCTATGGTCAGACACCACTGTGGTGGGCAGCCGAGAATAGGCACGAGGCAGTGGTCAAGCTGCCGCTGGAGCAAGGCGTGGGGCCGGATTCGAAGGATGATGAGGGGTCGTACACTGTTGCAGGCAGCCGAGAATAGGCACGAGGCAGTGGTGAAGTTGTTCCTGGAGCAAGGCGTGGAGCCGGATTCGAAGGATGATGAGTGGTCGGACACCACTGTTGCAGGGCCGGAAAAGAGGAAGAGGAATGACAGAGGGGAGCCAGATGACTAACTTTAAACAAGGTACTGTGAGGGCCAGAATCGGCTCGTACAGTACCTCCCCGTCACAAGTATCTGCAAAGTTACACAAGCCATAGGCCCACAGCGCCGCTCATCCTGCACATTCTGGATGGCTTTTATATTTTGGTAACGAGATCCATATCAAACGAAGTTGCAACGTTTTCTATGGGAGATAAAGGTCTATATTTTGTAGGATGGATATTGTCGATTCACTCGGAATGAATGGCCATAGGCTCTCCGTAGAGGAGATCTTATAGGTGTGAAGTCATATGAACTGAATTGGTTGTTGTAGGAAGGAGGTAGCACGCGTTGCGTGCGATAAGGAGGCGTACTGCCGTGTGGCACCGCCTGCCTGCAACCGTAAGCGAACTAGCTCCGCCTACGGCTACGGCCCGCACGTGACCTAGTTCAACGTGCTTGTACTATAACAGAGAACACAGCATAGGTGAGTTAGAAGATCCCAGCCACACTTGTTTGATGAAATGGATTCCACTACGATATTATATAAAACTCAATCAGAACTGATATTATATGATGGGGCTCGCTTTCCCAGTCAAAGCTTACTAGAGGCAGAGCTGCGCTGCAGCGAAGCCCGTAGCTCGAATCACTATTTTTACGTAATGACACAGCACTTGTAGAAGTATCCCAGTTTTAAGTGGGATTTTGGCGAGCGAAAAGTCAAAAAGCGTCAAGGCAGCCACTTTTGAAGCCGATCCCAGGATCAGCGTTCATCTGGCTTGCGTACAAGTCCCACCACCACCGCAATGAACGTATTACAGTCGTGTACACCTATGTTTTGGTGTTTTAATATTTGAATTTAATTGGAGAACATGGTTATTAACAAATGGTATGAGTAAAAATTTGGTGTGTAATGGCCAATACGGGGAGATCGGCATGTCGATGAATGTCAATGGAGCATTGTGTATCCCCAGAATTGAGCGCACTCTTACTTGCCCTCTCAAGTACTAAACTGAAAAGGATAGAAGAAGTCCCCAGCCGACAACTTTAGTCAGCACTACAGAATGCCCCAGTATTTCCTGGAGAAGCCGTATTGCTCTAATGAAGCTTTGGTTCCAACTTTTAGCAAGCAAATTACAACTATATATTACCGTGAATGCTCAGGCACATCTTTGAAATATGATTCTCTGTAGCGGGGTCTGAACACTAGATTAGAAGCTCAGTTTTCACGTCTTCAACTTAAGCTATGTCCTTCACAGCACCCGCCTGGGTACCAGAGCTGCCGGACATACCAGACAATGTTCCTCTACCAGATTTTATGTTCGATGAGAACCATGGACGGAACGCGGCTCTTGATTCAAAGCACCCATTCGTTTGTGGGCTCTCTGGCAGGAGCTACTCCGTCAATGAGACACGCGATCGCATCGACTTCATAGCAAGAGCAATTAAGGAAGAATTTGGATGGGCTCCGGGTGAAGGGACTGAGTGGGAAAAGGCCTTGGGAATCTTTAGCCTGAACACGGTATAACCTTACTCTAGCAGTCTCCATTTGGGTACCGCCTAATGTATGTCTTCGTCCCAGATCGATACAATTACAGTGGCATCCTCCATACATCGTCTCGATGGTATTGCAACAATGGTTAATGCGGCATACACTGTTCCAGAATTAGTTCACCAGCTGAAGTCGTCTCGAGCAAAGGGTATCTTCACTTGTGCGTCACTCTTACCGATTACTATAGAAGCGGTCAACCAAGTCGGAATACCAAAGAGCAGAATATACATATTAGAGGTACCAAACGCCACGGCGGCTGAGAGACAATTTTCCCAAGTCTTCAAGACAGTTGAACAGTTGATTACTCAAGGGAGTAAATTACCCTCTATTCAGAGGGTCCAATGGGCCAAAGGACAGGCAACAAGGCATTGCGCATTCCTTTGCTATTCCAGCGGGACATCGGGGCTACCCGTAAGTATTTTACCGACAGCTTCTCAATGCTCTGTTATACCTTTACTCACTATTTTTGTTCAACTAGAAAGGTGTAATGATCTCACATCGTAACATTATAGCCAACGTTATACAAATTAAAACATACGAGAGCAAACACAGGGATACTCTAGCACCCAATAGTCGATGGACTGAAGTAGCTTTGGGACTGCTACCACAAAGCCACATTTATGGTTTAGTGGTCATATCGTATTCCTCAATCTATAGAGGAGACAGCGTGGTGATCTTGCCTAAATTCGAGATGTACTCGTTCTTAAACGCGATTCAGAAATTTCGAATTAACCTCCTTTACGTTGTGAGCAATTCTCAATTACACATTTTAAAACTACATTCAAATGTATGACTGTGGCTGAAGTATTATTGATAGGTTCCTCCAATCATTATCCAAATGATCAATAACAAGGAGCTGCTTGCTAGAAAGGACTTAAGTAGCGTCTACGCAGTCTTGACTGGAGCAGCACCGTTAGGAGCGGAGACGGCAGCGGACCTCCAGAAACAGTATCCTTCGTGGAAGATCAGACAAGCTTATGGTTCGTTTAATACTGTACAAAGAGTCTGGTATCCTCGATACTAATGATAACTATTTTTTACAGGCCTCACGGAATGCGCTATTGTTTGCGTAACATCTTGTGATGATGTATGGCTTGGATCTTCGGGTTCGTTAGTACCTGGATATAAAGCACGTATTGTTTCCACGGAAGGTGTCGACCTTGCGAGTTACGACCAACCAGGAGAGCTTCTTGTCTGCTCACCTTCCAATACCTTGGGATACCTCGACAACAAGAGAGCAACCAATGAGACGTTTGTAGTAGATGAGAACGGCGACCGGTGGTTGCGAACAGGAGATGAAGCTGTTATTAGGAAGTCCCCTAGCGGAAATGAACACGTGTACATCATCGACCGAATCAAGGAACTAATCAAGGTCAATGTAAGCTGCAGTTCTAATACTACTTTCAACTTTGTTATCAGGCTATAATAGCTGACGTTAACGTGAAACCTCTTTAGAGCATGCAAGTAGCACCGGCTGAGCTGGAAGCACACCTCCTCACACACCCAGGAGTAGCTGATGTGGCCGTTATTCCAGTTCCGGACAATCGTGCTGGCGAGCTACCAAAAGCATATGTGGTGAAATCACCACATCACATATCAAAAGATAATGCATCTTTGGCTCTAGATATCCAAAACTATGTCAAATCTCACAAAGCTAGGCATAAATGGCTTCAAGGCGGCGTCGAGTTCATAGACGTAATTCCGAAGAGTCCTAGTGGGAAGATATTACGGCGACAGCTTTGCGACCGGGAGAGTAAACGAAGAAATGCTGCAAGACTCAATCTGTAGATATGCTGAGATTAGACTGCCATTTCAGATCAACAGACCATGGTCAGCTGAGGCTTCGGGATTACAGCGTTTCTGAGCAAAAATTCTGGTTTCTATGGAAAATAGGCGTTCTTTAGTTCAAGCCTCGATTTATCCTACCGCACAGGTCTCGCGCTGTCTCTAGTCGAAGCCTTCACTTCACCAGCTTTGATTCACTACAAGGCGAGGCTGCGGAAACTCCTACCGTGCCTGTCCGAGGACTTGGCGGAGGATTCCGTGCGAGGCAGATTTCAACAGACCCAGGCTTATCCGCCCGCCATTGGCACAAGTCCAAACATCACTGCCTCAAGCCCAGCCGCAGTCCCTAAAGGTCCAGCATCCAGACTCCCTATAGCTGTGAATCTGCATTGTCTCCTCCTGGGAGCCCAGCGCCTCCGTACATAAACACGGTACTGGTACTGGTGGAATTGGCGAGCGAGGCAAATCATCACACATGTCCTCTTTCCGGTCGGATTAGATGTAGTGATTGATTGCGAGAAACTACACTGTTTGTTTATATGTCTTATTTTGTGTGGAAATTTCAATGATCAGGATAGATGGATACACTTGGGATTTGGGTATACTAACGGATGAACATTTCCGACCCTGGTTGCATGCATTATTGTTGTTGAGGCAGAAGTGTTCCATACTGTAGTGGATTTCTAACGCGAGGCGCATTCTAAATGATTTTAACACCTTTATTGTCCGTTTTTATGATAGCAGTCCAAAAAGTAACAGAGTCAAATTGGAGTATATTCTACATTTAAGAACTGTCGTCGTCCAAGGCTGTTGAGCAGCAGATGATATTCTGAGACCAAAACTACAATTAGTGCCGTTGATGATTCGTGCGGCTGAAAAGTTGCCAATCTTCGTGCCTGACATTTCGGAGTAAAGCCATCCTGTTTCCGAATTATTATAATATCTACGTGGGACTATCTTATGCTTGATCCGATAGTAACTCGTCGCAAAGGCAGGCCTAAAGGTATTTTAGGACGATGCAAAAAACAGCCTGAATCTAGCACTAAATGGGTACCTTCAGCCTTTGAACTGCCTCCTAGTACAGCTCCTCCAGCTGTAGATCTACCACCAACACCTAAGTAACAACTACTACTGTCAACTACGGGTATTGCTATGGCGCGTCTTGAGCAAGGCCATATTGACCAATATGAGCCTGGAACAGCTCGTGAACGAGGCTATATGAGAGGTCTATCATCGTTGCATAAGGACGATCATATGGAGCCGTCAGTTAGGTTAGCTTACAGTGCAATGGTAGATGAAACCCAGGACTGTATTGAGGTGGAGGTTCCTGAAATTGATCTGAATGAGTGGTGTAGGATGATTAGAATTCATGTATTCTACTTCTGTTTCAGTAATAATTTGTATGTGATTCAGAGTACTTGGAATGCTTACGGTTGTGCCGATATCGGTTGTGTGCCTCGATTTAAGAGAATGCGTGTGACGATTTAGTCTAGGCCTTCTTTTTTCTCTCGCCGCTCATAGGATCATTAACTGTTCTTGTTACAAGAGACACTAACATCGAAAATTTTTTTGTAAGTTCCTCAGGATTGAGTATTCTGAAGCTGGAATCAAATTGAACATCTGCTGCAAATCGACCACTTTCGCATCTACAACTTCTTTGATTATCAAAGATCATTCCGAATACATAAAAACCTGCAGAATCCTGCTTGATCTATTTCCACCAGGCAAAAAGAAACAAATCTCTGGTCGAGTGCTAAAATGATGTAATGTTTTGCATGATGATCTGATTGGTGGTTATACGAAGTTTGAGCTTGGATAAAACATCGCATGAGATACCGGTAGTCCGATATTGTGCAGGGTAATCTGATTGGTAGTTATACGAAGCTTAAACCTTAATTTTAGGATAAATTGATGCCATGTAATATAACCCAGTTGGTAATTATACGAAACTTGAATCGAAATCTTAGGATAATTAATACAATACTATATGAGTAATGTAATCTGATTGGTGGTTATACGAAAACTTAAGCATAAATCTACGTAGATCTTCGATGGAATTGAGTTATTTTCCATTTCGGCATAATTAGCTCTAATGCACGCTGGAACTAGTGGTTGATGTCCTGATGCTTTCCATTTTTAGACTAGGTTAGCCTGTGTTTAAATAGTTACATTGCTGTTCTGCGCCACTTTACGGCATCTTATATCCCAGGAGAATCTCTCCATAGCAATATACCTGGGCATAGCCACCTGGTTATTACAACTAAAGGATCAGAGCGCCGAGTAAAGCTACTATACGTATAATTCTTTGGCGCTGGATTCTCATTGGCCAGTACGGCAGCAACGTACAGTACAAAAGGATGTCTGCATAAGCTTTTTTCACATACCCCGCAGGCTAACTAGTGCCTTAGCGTGGGATTAGCAACGTCATTACATAAGTATCGTTTCCTGACAGAGAACAAGCACGCCTGTGGGCGGCTATCCTAATTAACTCTGTGTTAGCACCGAAAAGGCCTTGGTGGGACGAAATGAAGGGGTTAGGGGAAAGCGTGCAAGGGCAAATACCATGGGGAATGTTGTAGTTTACGTAGTCATGCGATAGCAATTTATTTGGGCCAAATTAGCCGTTAAATGACGCTGGAAATAACCCAGAAAGTGGCCATTACTTACGTATCACCTATGCAGCAGGCCAATGTCTTATTAGGCGATTAGAAAATGTCGGTAAGGGTGTATCGACCGGAACATACATAGCACAGGACTTCGATCCAACATCCAAGTTTATTATTGTTGCATGGATTGGTCCCATGGATCTGGTACTAGTCCAAACTAGGTAACCTCGGAGTAGTGGCAGCCAGGAAGCTTGGCAGGCGTATTATGTGAACCGATTAGGAATAGCCGAATATAGAGTATGATTGCAAAAAAAAGCTAGAGAGGCGTTCGCTCTTCCACCGTTGGCATCAGAGAGACCGTTAACACAACGAAAATATTACCCAAAAAGGAATGCATTACGCGTTGTACAGAGTGCACTGACATTATTATGTCCTCGCTTTAATCTCGGATTGGTTCCTGGAGTTAGCCTCCTCCCTCTTGACAGGCTGGCCACCAGTAATATGCGATATTTCAGCTGCTAAGTTCCATCCCTGCTCTTTGAAATGTTCCCGATGCAACCCCCCGCCACGCTATCCATGCTGACCGTTTTGAGACTTTCACCCAACAACACAGAGCTCGTCGCATGGCAAGCATTCAAATCCGGCTCAGTCAACGACCTGCTCGTTTGGAGAAGGGAATGAACCCTGCCTTGTACAGAAAACCCGAGTGAGCGTTCCACATGCTGCAAGCAATGATGCGACAGCGTCACGGTGCGGGGTCGCAGTAGAAGAAAGCTGAGGAGATTGCACAGCGCACCATACACTCTTCAAGAGCACGAGAGAAATGCCCCCACTGTCCCTCCCCTCCGAGGGGAGATCGGAGCGTTTCGCCCGTCGAAGCACTCTTTCTGCACTACTGTAAAACTAGGAACCTCTCCTTTCTTACCATAGCGGGAAACCAATGAGACATGCTGCAGTAGCTCTATGTAGTTACGTGGCATTTCCTTGGTCCTCCCAGTTCGTCGCCAACTTAGGCTAGCTGGGTTGCTCCGGACTATTCGCCCCGGTACGTAATAAGGGACGGAACGGATATGCAGGTTTCTGCCTATTTCCTGCAAGTAACCCCAAGCCAAGGGTGCCTTGGCATCAGATAGAAAGCTTGTACGTACATACATACAACATTGCTACACGATTGAACCCAGAACTCTCTCCACTTTCTTGCCATCTTGGAACCGCAGTGCGAAATTCTACAGTAGTTGGCTGTATTTAGCCGCCTGATCAACGCTTGATCACCTACCTTTTTTTTTTCGTAAATTACATGGAAGCTCGACACGCTAAGAGATGGTGTGTCTGGACTACAGTGGAAGACTGCCTACAATTCCAAATCTAAGATGAATGGCCATTGTTGCTCGACACTTGCTAAATACGAGATTCAGATTGCGATAATTTTAATATTCCAGCCAGAAACCTAGACCAGCGCTGATGTTTTGTTCGTCTGGATATGATTAGCCAGTAGAATGATGACCCTTGGCTACTTGTATATTGGTGCACACAGCCCTGCCTAGAGAGGCTGTAGCTGCTTCATATCGACGCGGTTTAACTAATCATCAATTGTTATATATCGCTTGGTATATGAATAGTTTCTGTTTGGTATTAATAACTTTAACGTGCGGGCCGTGTGAAGCAGCAAATCCTGTTATTTACTTGATATGGATCGAGCCCCTGTTGAACAGGTCTCGGTCAAGCAGGGTCCCAATGCTGGACACGAAATTATACCAACCAAAACTGAAAGCCCGAAAGCTACATCTAGTGTTGATGTTCCAAATGGCGGCATTGTGGCGTGGACCCAAGTTACTGGATCCTTTTTTCTGTTCTTTAACGGCTGGTAAGACTATCGAGGGTTTTTCTCAATGCTGCAATATTAATTTAAGCGATCATGTTTTTCTAATTGTAGATAGGGGCATTGTCAGCGCGTTTGGCGTATATCAGACATTCTATGAGCTGGATTTTCTATCTACCAAAAGCCCCTCAGATATTTCCTGGATTGGTTCTCTCCAAGCTTTCCTTCTGCTTCTGATTGGAGTGATGACTGGCTCACTATACGATGGTGGCCATTTTAGAGCGCTGATATTTGTTGGCTGCTTTTTGGAAGTTTGCGGAATGATGATGCTCAGTATTTGTAAAACATACTGGCAGGTAATACTAGCTCAAGGGGTCATTGTAGGGATTGGATGCGGATGCATATTTATCCCCAGTGTCGCCATTCTACCGTCATACTTCTCAACTAAGAAAGGTCTGGCAAACGGTATTGCTGCAAGTGGGAGTGGCCTTGGTAAGTATTTTCGGATTTGGCACATTTCACTTGGACCATTTCTAATTTGTAAGGTGGAATCATCTACCCGATTGTCTTTCGCCAACTTCAGCCTCGTGTTGGATTTGGCTGGGCAACTCGGGTCATTGCTTTTCTTATACTTGGAACCTCTGTTGTTCCTTTAGTTGCAATGAAAATGCGTTTTATACCGCCCAAAAAGCGATAAATGTTTGATATCAATGCTTGGAAAGAGGTTCCATACAACCTTTCTGTCGTTTCTATGTTCATTGGACTTTTAGCATTGTAAGTAAAGCATTTGCTGGACTTTGCTTCGGTTAGCTTTCTGACATTCATGCAGATATACCCCTCTTTTCTACATTGGAAGTTTTGCTATCCAAGAAAATATTTTGAGTCAGATGAAAGCGTTCTATTTACTTCCAATATTAAATACGGGTTCTGTATTTGGGCGATTGCTCCCCAGNTCTATNTGATCGATAGGACAGGACCTCTTAATATGTATATCCCATGCACTCTTATGTCTGCCATTTTGGCATTTATCTGGATCCGTATACATGACACCGCGGGTCTGGTGATATTCTGCTTGTTGTATGGCTTCGTTTCCGGGCTTTATCTCACTCTACCAGCAGTGATTGTTGTCTCCTTATCTCCTCATCTTGGAGTTGTTGGCGTACGTATGGGGATGGCTTTTTCTGTGGCAGCATTGGGCTTTTTAATTGGCCAGCCAATAGCGGGAGCTATTGTTAAAGGCGGCTGGGCGGGATTGCAGGTATTTACTGGAGTGTCACTCTTTGTTTCTGCCATTGCTATGTTTCTGGCAAGAGTATCAAAAATTGGCTTTCAAGTTAAAGCCAAGGCATAGAACTTAAAAGCAAAAGCGGCTGGGCATGCCAGAACAGTTGTATTATGAGACATGTTCAATGTCAGCCGAGTAGGTTTGGTTCAATCCACCATCAGTTTATCCTTGATGTTGTGCAAAGCTCGCAGAGGTCATAGATGTCAGGGCACTTCGTGCACGGAGTGAAGGAAGGCTGATAGGCAGTAGAGCTAGGGGTTATAGGCGAAGATTCTCTGGCTGCAAACCGCTAGGTACAGGAGCAGATGATACGCTGTATATTGCAAAGATAGCTACAAATTGAGATCTGAACCCCCAAACTAAGGGGAGAGCCTCTCTATTTATAATATTCTGTACCTGTAAGCCAATAGCTAGGTGGTTACAGTGCTGAGACACTGCTGTGTCAGGCACTCTAATGTTTTGTCCGATTTTTCCCTAATCTAAGCTGCACTATTGGCATATTAACGCTTACATATATCATGAAAAAGTCCCAGGAGGGCGCTACAGAGCTTGAATGCTGGATATAGGACAACCTGAACGCTTATTTGTTCCCCCTTTTCAAACTCACAGCGTCGGCGCTCTTTATGAATCCCAAATCGGACCAAAGGTCGGGATACCTCGACTTTCTAGCCCATATACAACTTTTCGTGTCAGTTTTGGGTTGCTCATAACAAACACTGCTTCCGCGTTCATTTCTTCATATAATTTATAAGCTAGAGTCACGATATCAGGTCGTCCTCTCAGCCTCGTATCCCAAATCAGCACATCAGGATCAACCTTTTGAACTGATTGAATGATATCTGTGCCGTAAGTTCGATATGGATCTGGGGTACTCCAAAGAATACGGCAGAAAGTTTGTGGAATATCTTGCGTTACTCCTAAACAAGGGCCTATTCCAGACCCAGTTGTCACAATTATAATTCGGCGAAATATTCGCGCCATGCATAGGGTACCTGTGACTGGCAATCCTTTAATATAATAGTATGGTTTTGGATTGTCGATTGTCTTTCTGGTCCAGTCACCAGCATCAGAGATCAAAACACTCCCTCCTGATTTTCCCCCGTCACGCGACGGTATGCAGAAAAATGAATGCCATTCCTTCAAAGGCGCATCTGAAATGCGAATCCCAACGAAAAGAGGTATTGGTTCAGCAAAATGTAGACGTATAGCGTGGTTGCTGAGTTTTTCGGCACGGACGGAGAGTTTATGGAGTCGTAACCAAGGGAAGATGGTGTGGAGAGATGATACAAGTAAAAACCAAGAGGCCGGCAGCTTGATTAGGATAACACCCAAAGGTTCTGCATCAGGGTGTTGGGCTTGAATGTGGGAAAAAAGAACAAGTTCGACCCAGAAAAGAACTAATGAGAACCAGCCTGCCCAGCGGTGAACGAATTCGAAGGTGTTATGCGACATAAAGCGGAAGCGCGGGTATGCTGTTATTACTAATAACAGTAATAAAGCAAAGATGATATATGTGAATGTCATTAAACCAGCAATATTGTGAATTTGATTAATTGCGACTTCTCTGGTCAGAAATGCTGTGAGCAGACAGAACCAAATAAGCGCAGAGAAGGCAGCTCCAGAATGCACACCTCCGTATTCATACACCTTTGCCAGTATACAGCGGAGTCGAAGAGGTGCTGATAGAGGGATTGCCCAGGCAAATTTGAAGCAAGCATTAATGATATAGTCTTGTCGTATTAAGATTGCGATCATCACATTGGCTGAAGTTGCCGTAGCAAAGTCAGTCAATGGTGGTGAAAAATACCAGTGTGAGTTGCGCAAAAGTAGAACAGCAAGGCCAATCGTGTTGAAAATGAAAACCAGGCAGAAAAGTCGCCGGTAAACGTTGAGGAACGTATGCCTCGCATGACGAAAGTATCGGTGATTTCGCTTTTTCGGGAGCTGTACTTTTTCCAAGCTGCGCGTGGAACTAGTCATCAAGTTGGGTTTTTGGTGGTCTATTAGTGCGAGCGAGGTTGGAAGCATCTGTTGTGTGGCTAATGACCTCCACAGAGCTCGAGGTGGTCTGGTAATGGAATCCATATCAAATGAATTTGCAACCCTTTCTGTGATAGGCGAAGCTCCATATATTGAAGATGGGGATACGTTCATAATAACAGAAAACCTCGGTACAGGTGAGCTAGAGCATTCCGAACTCACTAGTTTGGTTAAAACAAAGTCCACCGCAGTATTACATAAGGCTCAACCAGAACTATCCCTTTGCCTCGTGAAAGCGGTATCACTTAAGATCACTAAGTGATCCCATTTTCACCAGGCGAAGAGATATGACCAGGTTCGCCTTTCCACGTCAATGCCTCCTAGAAGCTTGTCTTCAAACTATTGGAGTGTACTGTTGCTTAAGCGCGGCCAAGCCTGTAGCTCGAAGCCCGAGCTTACGTGGAAACAACACAGTTGCAGAAGTACCCAGGCTCGAGTCTAGTAGACTTTTGGCAGGCGGCAAGTCTGAAAGCGTCAAGGCAGCCTTTTTTTGACGCCGATCCCGGGATCAGCGCTCCTCTCGCTTACAATCAAGTTCCAGCTGAAGGTGTAGGCCTTCAACTTCGAGCAGGGTGCTGGGACACCCCGGAAACGGGCCAGGATCACGCATTGTTACCGCGCAAAGAAGTTCCCGACCTCATAATGTAGACCCATAGTCCAATCGCAATCGTGATCCAATTCTGCTATAACTGGGACATGCCATGGCTAATTCGGAATTATGCGTCACACTAGTTCTGGTTATGGTGTGGATATTTACGTACAGTATATCCTGACCGATACCGCGAAAGAACGCTAGTCTTCTTCGCCGCGGCTCTGTATAAATTAGTAAATCGTCCAAAGTTCTGCTCAAAAGCCGAAATTCATGCTATAAAACTTTATCTTTAGAAACAATGAGCCCCCTAGCATCCGGTTTGAAACCGAGACTGCTGATCGATGCTATCGAGAGCCAGATCAAGAGCAAGCCCGATAGCCCGTATCTTCTGTATGCGAACTCATCGTCATGGGAACAGGAAGGGGGATATCGGAACATAACCTGGAAGCAATTTGGAGAGGCAATCGATAAAGTCGCTTTCTGGTTAGACCAGCATCTGCCCTGGACAGGACAAGGCCCTCAGACAATCGCATATATAGGACCCAATGATCCGAGATACTTTGTCATAATTGCTGCAGCTGTCAAATCCAAAAGAAGGGTAAGCAATAGAGATTCACATGGTTGGGACTCGGCTCAATCTGTCTTCTCGGCGCACAGATATTCATCCCTGATGGGCGACTGACGCAGGATGGATTGGCTGGGATGCTAGAGGAAATTGGCTGTAATGCCTGGGTTTTTGCACAGGATTATTCATGTCCAGTCAAAGGCATGCAATCAGTAATCTTTCCTAATCTGGAAGATTTTCTCGAACAATCTTCACCCACTGCTTCTTATCCTTATTCCAAAACTTGGGAACAGGCAAAGGACGAAATTATTTACATTATTCATACATCAGGAACAACAGGTGAGACGAAAACTTATACCAAATTGCAAGAACACTTTGATATCAGACCTTCAGAAATGTTGACATTAGCCTACTAGGTGTTCCAAGACCAATATATGTTCGAAATGGGTTCATCTCTGCCTTGGACGCCTGGAACTTCGTGTTCTCGCGACACCCACGTAAGGTAAGCTATCAAAATATGTTCAATGCTCCCACGTTATCAGTTCTTGCCCCTCAGTGGCTGGCTGGGCTTAATTTTGGCCTGCACTCTGCTGCTTTTTTGGCACTACCAGTATAATGCTGCCACCGGATATGACATTCCCTTTGCATCCACAATCTGTCATGAAGATCTGTCAACATACTGGCGCCACGAGCATTATCACGCCACCCTCTCTTATTGAAGATTTCTACACTGATGATACAACATTCAACTTCCTGAAAACTCTGGACTACGTCTGCTGGTGCGGAGCGCCACTGGATGAGAGAGTTGGTGATGCACTTGCCCCACATACTCAGCTCTTTCCCCTTCCTGGGTCGACGGAATGCGGAGGGTATATATCTCTGGGATCTGAAGATATTGACATGTGGAACACCTTTGAGTTTGCCCCAGAGATGGGTCCGCGGTTTGAAAAGGTTTCTGATGGCCTATATGAGTTGCATATTGATCGAACGCCAGAATGGGATATCTTCCAAGGTGCCTTCTATATCTTTCCGGACAAGGACACCGTGAGTACGGAAGAGTTGTATTCACCTTTAGTGGACCGTTATGAGCGTAAGAGATGGATCTACAAAGGACGAAAAGATGACCTTGTCAAGCTGTCATGGCTCGCCAAATTCCATGCCTCGCACATTGAAGCTGAGATTGCAAGACATCCCAACGTCAGCTCAGCGTTTGTAGGAGGCGAAGGCCGCGAAGTACCATACATAATAATTGAACCAAAAGACTGGTCTACATTGGGAAATACAGACAAATTCGTTGATGAGATATATAATACCATCGTGTCTGATGTTAACACCAAAGATAATGACGAAATCAGAATTCCACGCGAAACAGTCATGTTGTCAGACCCGGTTTTACCGTTCAAGAGAACACTCAAGATGACTATTATGCGAAAAGAAGTCGAGAAAGCTTATAGGGGCTACATTGATGGCTTGTATCAGCATTGGGAGGCGAAGAAAAATGGCGGTGCTGGCAACAATAAGACGGAAGCGAACTAGGCCCAAACCCGAAGGCTAGATAGTTAAATTTTTAATAGAAACTGCAAGAAAAGGAAATCACGGCATGTGGTAGATAGAACATGTTATCGTAGAAACCTCCGTTCCCTAAGGCATTCCTATACTTTCGAACCAGCAAGAGTGGCTGAGCGTCAAGCAGGTTTTGCATGTCTGCCATTCAACTGTGCTCTTGCTTACCTCTTTTATAGAGCGAAGATGTCTCTGACGCAGATCATACAGATGGCGGTTCTTTTATCATTGGCGTGGATCCCTGCGAAGTCTGTCCATCGGCTCTACTTCCATCCATTAGCCCACATACCTAGACTTTAACTTACTGCTCATACCTAATAGTATGAATTTATTTTAACGTAATTCAACAAGGTAGATACATGTTTCAAATACAACAGATTGACAGGTAATACGGTAAATATTTGAGTGGATCCAATCTAATTGAGATGTTTCATGTGCTATTCGTAAACTAGTACGAACATAGGGCTAAGTATTATATGTCTACCCAAGTCCTACTATCCGTGTGGCACCAGCTGAGATTCACATCAACGATGTCGGGTTTGCGACTGAAAATACGGAGCTAGTGACAAGATACCTGAGTGGCGTAGGATGAGGAAAATACGTAACGGTTCGTTTTATTTATGTAAAGAAACGTAACGCATTGGCTGACTACCCCTGGTAGGATCCATTTGTGCTCCCCTATGTAAAGTCCACAAGCCATTGATGTATTCCCTCCGTCTAATCACTATTCACTATTCTAAGGCTCATCGAGACATGATCATCCGCTGCGAACTCCTTGCTATTCTGGGAAGGCATTCACTACGAAGTAGTACAAGAAAGCCTCAAGAAACGCATAAATACTGTAGCTTGGAACAACTGATTTATTATTCTTTTCCTCAAGAACTGTATAAGTTACCTCGAGAATTTTATCTTATTCTATTATTTTCCCGCCCATTATCTTTTGAAGCGTTTCTAGCATTCATAACTTGGCCATCAACATGCAACTGCCCCGTTACCTTACCCTTCTACTTGCTTCTACAAGCCCTGTTTTCTCTTGGACAATATGGGCATGGGAAGATCAAGATTGCCCATCCTCAGCTGCGCCTTACTCAAAGGTGCAAAATCCCGGCGAGCCAACTGGATGTATTAATTTCGGCTTTGAAGCCCAGAGCATCGGTGTCAATTACATTAGCTCCAATTTTAATCTGAACTTCTTCACGGGCACCGACTGTACCGGGACGGCATGGCTGGATACCACTAATGGTGACGGCGAGGATCATTGTATTGAAGTCGCCAATGGAGTCTTTAGGGGCGCGGGCTATTTCCAGTCATACCAGGTCACCGCAGCAAGGTAGGTATTGAGCTAATTTAACTCTGAGAGAATTTTAACATATATTACAGTTAATTTAAAGTCTTGAGTTATCGGGATAGATACCGTGTTTTTGAGATTAAAGTTCACTTGTGGAGACAACTTATACGACTGCGGTGATTTTGATTGTGTTCTACTACAGCTTGACATGCAAGGCACTTGGATGCTTATGGTTATGCTCGTAGTCGGGTCACATGAAGCCAAGAGGTACACACCAGTCATAGCTGTAGGAACCTAGAAATAGGGAACACTTGCCTAGCATTAAAGTATTCACTCTATATTATGCGCACAATAGAAGTTGCATTAATGCTATTTTAAAATAAACCCAAATCGCGATTAAAAGCGCCATCTAACTTCCCGCCTAGTGCAAGCCTCTCAGTTGAGGATTACATGAATTGCTTATCAGATTAGGCCCTGCTAAGTTGGATGCATACAGTAACAAGGGGCGAGGAAGTTCAATTATATTTCGCATCAAATGCCTAAAATTAGAATAACCGTCTCCTACACTAAAGAGAAGCGTCCAGGATGAGGAAGAGAAGGAGGTTCTGTTAGTGTTCTCCAGAGGATACTACGGAGGCGTTGGAGTAATTAAGTCTTTATGATCCAAAACAACAAGATGGAAAGCAGTAAGCTATATAAACGATTGATAAAATAACAAAATATATGCATAAGAGCAGGTGGACATCACATGATTGCTATTTCTTTGGGTCAAGGCGGTTGCGGTTAGAAAGGGAGTATCTCTTAATTAGACTTGGTTCATAGCAAAATGAGAGCCTGAATATAACATGCTATGTCATCTGTGTCACAATCGCCTTGCTCAACCGCACCTGATAGATCTTCGTAAATGCCAGCACAATAATTCGATCGCCTGCTAATCCAAAGTTCTGCAGTGGCTGCTTGCCCGAATCCACAACATCCACAGCCTCTACCGCCAGGGCGTTCACCATGCCTAGCACCTTGCCTTCTTCACTCCGCACCACGATCCCGTCTGCTTCCCCGGTCCACACGCGCCCGTTGTCGTCTATGTGCAGCCCATCAGGGATCCCGCGCTCTGCGAGCCCGAACAGCCGCTTGTTACGCGGGAACCCGTCTCCGCCAAGATCAAACACGTATATGGCCGAGGACTCGCTGCCGAAGAACAGCTCCGTATTTCCTACGGGGACGGACCCACTGGCGGGGATGGATTGGGCAGGAGTATCTGTGATGTATAACTTGGTACTGTTTTTATTCACGCGGATGCCGTTGGGGATCAGAATGTCGGTGCGGTCAATGACGGGAATGAGTGTCCGCTACTGCGGATCCCAGCGCCAGGTGGCATCCGGAAGCTGCGGGAGGGGCCCACCAGAGAAGGCGTAGCTGAGTGGGTCGTCGGTAAAAAACAACCAGCTCTTACAATCCCTCGTAGCCCAGGTCAAGTCGTTGGGCCCGCCAAACCGCAGACCGATGTACGAATCCACCACTACTTCTGCCTCGAGAGTCGCAGGGTCGACTTCGTAGATGCACGGTGGAATCGTAGCATTGCCATCCCCAGCGATATATACCTTGCCGTCGTGGTAGCCGCCCTGTTGGGGTTGACGATGGGAATACCGTTAGAAGAGATCTTCAATGGCCTAACTGTATAATTGTCAAGGTCCAAAATGCTTGTATAGCTGATATTATCGACCCCGGCTAATGCCATCCACACCTGGTTGTGGTCCCATACCCAGATACCCATTTCATCCGCTATGGGGAGACCATAGGGGTCAGTGTAGATGAGTTCCAAGCTAGCGTTGGGGGCGAGAAGGTCGGTGAACTCATCGTCGTAGGCAACGAATGGCGCTAAGATCGCGGAGGCGTTCGGCCCATTGAATAAGCCGTCTGTCTGAAGGAAGGACTGTGAAGTATTCCCATTAAACGCTGAAGGAAGATTGTAGAATGTGGCAGGATCAAGGCGGAGAATGTCAAGATTTAATGCGGATGAGATGGTTAGTATAGGGAGGATAAAGCATAACGGGGTTGATGGTTTCATGGTGACAGCTGCCCAAGTTAGAGACGTCTCTAAATGGAAAACTTAGTTCGGTTTTATATTTATACCCCACATACATGACAATAAGCAGTGGTAGTAAATGTATATGCGTGATCTTGACCAAGGTGGCTAAGATGGATTGGCATGCCAAATCCATTTAGAGTTCACGGTGGTCTCGAATCGTCGCGAGTCTCAACTTAATTAAGCAACTGGCTACTATTTTTGGAGGACTCTCACACAATAGGTTAATAACATTCAAAAATAGAGATTGAGTTTGGTCTCAATGTGATTACTCTAGCTCAGTTCGCGATTCGAGGTTTCGGTGCTAGGCAGTGATCGGCTGCCAAATACAGTATGCGTGATGCTACTAGGGCAGGTATGAAGATCAACAAGCGATCAGCCAATAGCCAAATTGGGAGCGCAAGGTGTGTGGTAATACAGCGCTGTACGTACATAAATCCGTAAAGGATAAATGTGGCAAAGAGCTTTCCTTTTTAGCCAATTATGACTTAGAATTTTGAGAGCTATCCCAGTTAAAAAGAAAGGGCTCCACTACAGACTCTTTTACGCTTTGCAAGGGCCGACACTGTATTAAACTTTTGCCTAGTCTAACGTAAATGGCACAATTAAAAATAAACACATAGGGTAGGTTTTAGTGCAAAAACCTGATCTTGAGTTCGAAAGTTCTCATGGTTGGTTGGGACTTGTTATTTGATGAGCAAGAGGAGGCAAGGCAGAAAAAATTCTCTGATGCCTTAGAATGCGAAAGAATCAATGCTTGACACCAAACACGTACTCTCACAAAACTAGAGCATGGTTAACTGGTACCCTAGAACAGACAAGGCCCAGTAAGAGCAAGCTTAACAATTACCACAATTGTCTGTAGCGCAACAAATCTAAGCAGGGCGTATTCACCAGCAATTTTGGGTGCCGGATATACCTATGCAGCTCTTTCTCAAGGAAATATGACTTATCATTTCAACTCCGTACATATGCAATAAATCTTGGCGTTACTTAAAAGCTTCAATGCTAATATCAATATAGATACTGCCAACTCCAGACTTACAATAGACTCCCTGCTTTGACAATTACACTTGTACACGCCTAGAAGTCCCGCTCGACTATTCTAATCTGAGCGTGGGTACTACAGCTATTGCATTTATAAAACTTTCCGCCCGATACTCTCCAGATTCCGCAGAAGATATTCTTTGGAATAGTGGTAGGTCCTTTGTTTCCCTTTCCCGTAACCTACTGATTGTCACAGGCAGACCAGGACAATCGGGTGTAGGCTATATACTCCAGTCTGGCTCTGGCCAGATAATGAGCCAGTACCTTAATGGAAAATATAACCTTGTCGAACTCGACCCGCGAGGAGTAAACAATAGTGGACCTTACGTCGACTGTTTTAGCCAGAATTCTGACGCGCGAACAACATACCAAAACTTGTTCTACACTGAGGTCTCTAACGCTTCCTCGATTTCACTAGACACTCAATTTTATTCGGCAGATATATTTGGCAAGTGGTGTTCTCCTCAGTCAGCCAAAACTCTAGCCAGATGTATATTAGCACACCTCTTGTTGCCCACGACATGCTTACATACGCCCAAGAGGAGCAGAAATCTGCAAGGAAACCTGTGAAGGATGCCAAATTGTGGTATTTCGGACAGAGTTGCGGGACCGTTCTTGGGACGACATTTGCATCACTGTTCCCCACTAACGTGGGGCGTGCCATTCTCGACGGTGTTGTCGATGCAGAAGATTACTACCACAATGCCTGGAGAGCCAATCTCTATTCAACTGATGAAGCTATTCACAGCTTCATTACTGATTGCCATAAGGCTGGCCCAAAGAATTGCTCGTTCTAGGGCCCAACTACGGAAAATATTACCCTTCGCATGAATAATATCATAGCGGAGCTCAAACATAATCCGATCCCAATGGCTGGCCTCAATAATCAGACCACAACAGGGCTAGCTACCTACTCAGATCTCAAGCAGCTCATGTTGTTGGGAACATACTTTCCTTTGGAATTCTTTCCTGTTTTAGCCAATATTTTCCACAGTATCGAATCAAGCAATAATTCCGCATTTATGGAAGCAACTAGTTTAGTTAGCCAAGAACTTGTCTCGAATGATTTCAGCGTCCTGATCAAATGTATTGACGGAAACGGGAGGGGTAATCACTCTACTATCGAGGACTACAGGGACTATGTGCATTTCTTGGAACACCAAAGCCGGTATCTTGGTAGGTGTTGGGCTAACAATACCGCCAGAGTGCTTTGTCGGTCTGTGGAACTTCAGATTCCTAAGAGTATAACGTTCCAAGGTGTATAGATTGCAATTGCAATGCCCTTATTAAAATTGACTAATCACTTCCTCGCAGGCTCTTTGCCCCCCTCCAGTAACCATACAGCGTTTCCTCTCCTATTCCTTAGTAATACCGTTGACTCAGTCGCGCCGATCCAAGGGTAGGTTGCATTGTCTAATATACTCTTAATAAACGCCTCTAACTATCTCACAGCGCCTACAAAATGTCCAAAGGCTTTCCTGGCTCCACTGTACTCATCCAAGAAGGCACCGGTGTAAACTATATGGTTCTCCTACTAAGAGATACTCCTATATAATCATGCTAATGCAAAACAGCATACTGTAAGCTCAAATGGCGCATCAAACTGCATCTGGAATAGAGTCAATCTTTACCTCGACGGCAAGATGCCTCCTGCAAATCTGACGTACAAACCAGAGTACGTCCCATTTGGGGACCTACCACCTTTCCTCCCAGTGTCAACTTGAAGGGATTTTGCGTACTCCCTTTTGAGGCTTAGTTTGCTTAAAAGTATGGAGGTCGTTGAAGCAAGCACCCTGTGCTTCTAAAATGAGTTGTAGGTAAATCAGGTTTCCAAAGTTTATGTGAGAACTGAAGCAAGTCAAGAGGTCAGGGCACCGAGGTAAGGCTACTACGAATATAAATGAATAATAGCACTGTTCTGTCATATTTTCGCGAAACTTGCCTCCATTTGTGAAGATACAAAATACTGCTTGACAGAATAATCTCCCAACTGAACCTCAGTTAACATTCTCTTTGTCCCTCGCCGCTCATGGGATCATTAACTGTTCTTGTTACAAGAGACACTAGGCTGGAACAATTTCTTGTAATTTGCTCGAGATATAGCATTCTGAAGTTGGAATCAAATTGAACATCTGCTGCAAATCGACTATTTTCGCATCGACAGCTTCTTTGATCGTCAAAGGCCATTCCGAATACGTAAAAACCTGCAGAATCTTGCTTGATCTATTTCCATCAGGCAAAAGGAAACAAATCTCTGATAAGTTCTAAATGATCAAATATTTTGCATGATGATCTGATTGGTGGCTATACGAAGCTTGAGCCCGAATTTTAGGATAAATGGATGCTATGTAATATAACCCGATTGGTAATTATACGAAGCATGAATCGAAATTTTAGGATAGTTAATACAACATTATTTGAGTAATCTTATTGGTAGTTATACGAAGATTTGAGCATAAATTTATGTAGATCTTCGATGGAGTTAAGTTATTTTCCATTTTGGCATAATTAGCTCTAATACACGTTGGAGCTAGTGATTGATGTCCTGATGCATATTTCCATTTTTAGACTAGGTTAACTATCTCTAAATAGCTACGCCGCTGTTCTACGCCGCTTTATTGCATCTTATGCCCCAGGAGAATCTCTCCATAACAACACACTTGGGCATAGTCACCTGGTTGTTACAACCAAAATATCATTATAAGATGTTCTATTAGGGATTTTCAGGCCCAGAGCGCCGAATAAAGCTATTACACATATAACTGTAGCTGGAGTCTCACTGGCCGGTACGGCAGTGACGTGCAGTGCAAAAGGGTGTATGATAAGTTTCTTCGCATATCTCGCCGGTTAACTTAGTCCCTTAGCGCGGGATTAGCAACGAAATTACATAAACATAGTTTGAAGCATGATTGGGGGCGGTTATCATAATTAATTATTGTGTCAACACTGAGAAGGCCTTGGTGGAACGAAATGAAGACGTTGGAGGAAAGCGTGAAAAGGCAGATACCATGGGGAATGTTGTAGTTTACGCGGTCATGGGATAGCAATTGATTTGGGTTAAATTAGCCATTGAATGACGTTGGAAATAACCCAGCAAGCGGTTATTACTCACGTATCACCTATGCAGCTGGCCAATGTTTTATTAGGCGACTGGCAAATGTGGGCAAGGGTGTATCGATTACTCTTCCACCGTTTGCATCAGAGAGACCGTTAACACAACGAATATATCACCCGAAACGGAATGCATTATGCGTTGTACAGAATGTACTGGCAGTTATGTCTCGTTTTGATCTCGGATCCGTTCCTGGAGTTAGCCTCCTCCCTCTTGACAGGCTGGCCGCCAGTAATATGTGTTCCAGGCCATACGCCAACCTCGCCCGTTGGCCAACTGACTAGGCAGTTTTACATATGTAACAAGCAAAAGATCCTTTTTACCATAAATGCACTTAAAAATACTAAAGTCAAATCAATTCGAACCGCAGCGTGTAATTTTGACATTCACAATGCGACACTTACGATCCACAATTTAGGAAATCTCCACGGAGACCTATATGGTGCCGAGCATACATCAACACTTCAACAATTTAGGGGATTTTCATGCTCACCAGGGCAATTAATGCTTCCATGTATTGTTGTCGATACACCCGGAAATCGTGTGTAAGGTTCCAATATGGAGGTATCGGGGGTCTGATCTGTAGCTAATTCGTTCGTTCTTGTCGTTCCATTACCGGTGGTTAGTTAACACTTTAAGACATACTCAAAGTTTATCTTCTTCACACCATTCAAAACGTACCAATATATGGTGTCATTTTGTCTATAAAGTTTTGTTGCAAGTCAGAAAACCAGCGTTATGAAATCATTGGGTGGTTTACGAGTTACCCGGTGGTATAAAATCATTGGGTAGTTTACGAGTTACCCGGTGGTATAAAATCATTGGGCGGTTAACGAGGGCCAGGCGGAATAAAGTCATTGGGTGGTTTACGAGTGACGGCTTGTCTCTTCCCAAGTATAGTGTAGACATCACGCGCTAGATCCTGAGATGAGAATGTATCAGAACTCGGCGCTGAGGGCCAGTGATTCAGGAGCAGTGAATTGAAGTCAATTGAAGTAACTACCAGATAACTACGGTCCAATTTATAGACATAACAGTATTCTAGATACTTCTTTGGTCTTGAGTTCGAAGTATAGAGTTTTAATGTTCAAATATCCTTTAGTTTCACTTCTAGGACCTTCCGACCTTGACCCTTCGGCGCACCCTCTACAGACCAGACCTTTCCCAAATCCAATCCCACGCCATCAAATAATACCCTGAACTGCTCTTCCGTCCTCTCTAACGATGAGTAATTCGCCATCATAACCAAGTCGGTTAATGCAGAAAACAACGGCAAATTCGTCTCGGAAATCAAGTTTTCGCTGATCAGCAATATTGAGTTGGCATTCATTGCGTCTTTGACGTTGATCAAAATCTGTCGAGCCTGTTTATCAGGCCAATCATGCAGCACATTACTCAAATAATAAGCCTTCGCCCCTTTAACCGGTTGTGGCGTGAAGAAGTCATACTTCATGGCCTCAATCCCTTCTGGCAATGAGCCGGGAGCAATTCCATCTATTACAGTTGCGATATCCTGCACAATAAGTTTTCCTTGGAGTTCGGGATGCTTTTCTTTGAATGCGATGAGGTCATGGCCAACTCCACCACCTACATCCACGACCAGGACGTCTGATGGCGAGTGTACTTGCAGTTTTGAAGTTACGGGTATATGGTCAAACCATCTTCTTCCCATTAAACTCCAAGCTAGAGTCATCGCGGTATTAAATGCTTTCTGGATTCTCGGTTTCGTGGCGGTCCAATCGAAAGCATGTAGTCGTGTCTTGTGCGCATATTGAAATTGGCCGTCAAAAGCATCTCCGGGGTTGTTATAACCTTTCTCCATGAAATATGACGGCAGAGTTGCTACTGCCTCATTTTGAGAAGCCCTTGGATTTTATTGGTAAAGGTCTTGAGATTTCTGCAAACTGTAATGGAATATAAGGGCTCACATATGAATTATGAGTTGTGTGACCGGGGATTCAGTAACATAAGCGGCACTTAAAGGAGTTGAGCTCCATCTCCCTATACCCACTTCTTTGAAGAAGTCGAGGCCAACGAGGAGTCGCATAATCCGAACTGAATTTGTTAATAGCAAATTTCCAAAGATCTCAGATTTTGCAACATACCCATTAACTGTGGGTCTGCACCGGTTTTGGAGGCAAGATCGCTGAGTTGAATTCCATTTCCACCATTGGATAGGGCAACAGCAGCATCAAATAGATGCATGTCAACAGCTATATTCACCGCTGTGGCATATACAGGCTATGTTAAAAGAAGATCGATTAATATATACAATAGGCAGGGTGTATAGTCGAGTTTCCAAGTGGAAAATGTACTTACACCTGAGATCAATTTCATTGTCTTTTCCATCGGGCTTTCTAAAGCAGACTGAAGCTTCGCAC
Source organism: Scytalidium sp. 3C (assembly GCA_000743665.3). NCBI lineage: Eukaryota > Fungi > Ascomycota > Leotiomycetes > Scytalidium > Scytalidium sp. 3C. The sequence continues at coordinate 24,064 of JMRO03000141.1, read as the reverse complement.
AAGCAGCTAGCAACTGAACTGTCTCCTGTGCTTTTATCTCGCCGGGGTCGTCAGCAACTGCGCTGATGGATGTGATGAGGTCGGAGATGCTCGTATTAATTGACATGTTTACTTGTGAGAGGGACAAGCCGAGCCTAAAGGAATAGAACAGTTGGTTTCTGAACACAGCGTTGTTGAAAAGGCCTTGGAAATATAGTTATAATTAACTGCTTTATTGAAATCAAAGAGACGTTATGACAAAAATTGTGAATTGCGTGATTGCTGCCGTTTGCCCCTAACCGAAGGATGCCGTAAGTATGTGTGAGATAGTCTTTGCGATCGCCAGCACTCCAGGTCTCATGCAGAGACGGCAGGGTTCAAGATCCCTCTCTCGCCCACCTCCCTTCTCCATATCTAGTTACCTGATTTGGGGGGGGTGGTAGGGGTGACAGTTCAACACGGGTAGAGCCTGTGGCGGGGGGCTGGGTGCTCCAAAAATCGGGGGCCAGCCACATCTGCATTCCTGCACTAAAATACCGGGTTATTGATTGGGCCAAAACCTGGGACGGATGCGCTGCTTCTAGCCATAGTGGTTAGGAGATATAGCAGATATAACATTTGCGCGACACCCGCGATACCCAGCTCCGCGAGCTGCGAGCCAGCTATTCGCTCTCAAATCCAAGGCCGCACCTTCTGATTGGCGGTTATACGAAGCCTGAGTCTGAACCAATGTAGATCGTCGAGCGAGTTGAGCTCCTCCCAATCTTCGGCAATATAATCAGAATACAGGTTTGGGCTGGTGATTGATATTTTAATGCATGTTCCCATTGTTAGACTAGCAATTTTTTTTTTTTTTTTTTTGAATGGTCACTCTCATTTCCCGTACTGTATCTAATATTGATCAGCAGAACTGAAAAGGTTCCAATTAGATTACCGAATGGAAGTGCTCAGTTTTACTGTGACAATCATACCAGTGACTGGTCATCTGATTGACATAAATCTTAGTCAAATTATCAGAATCTACGGAGGTATTCAGATATCATATTCCATGCTAGATTCAGTGTCGGTTCACCCATTGACGTAAATGAACCTGATAATTAACAAAAGACTCGCCTAGAACGACCAGTCTCCACTGTCACCGACATCCACCATCCGGTTCCGTCGCGATCCTGACTTTGTTGGCCGTGGAGATACCCTTAATCAGATTTATCAGAGATGTAATGCTCTATGGTGTTGGACTTCTCTTGTCGCTCTTTGGCGTGTCAGGTAAGTGACGGCGCGCTTATCTCTCAGTTCAGACCGCAGACTGCCGGACAGTTGAAAAGCGAGTCACAGCTCGCGCGATCGAATGCACTTATCGAATCCGTGAGCAATCACCGGATGTATGGGTTTTTATGTTCGTGTTAGCAATGCAGCTACATCCAGCAAGGGAATGTCATCGCGACCGTAGTATTCAGAAGAATCAGGGCGGCGTTGCTAGGCAGCCAAGCACATGTAAACAGCAAACAGCCGATGCCGTTACAAGCCAAGTGAAAAATGTACTTGGACCATAGATACCATTGCGTATTGTGCTGATCAAATTCAACATCTCAATTCCAGGCCTTAGAATCCCAAGACATGGGTGAGGGTGAGATACCTGCTAAGGCCGCAAAGCTCCCGCACTGCCCTTCTGATTTTGTCATTTTTTCTTAAGAGATCTGCAGTTGATACAGTACATTAAAATTGGGAAGGAAAAGTTTCAGATCCATGAATATTGAATTGATGTACACATCGTGGAATATGAGGATCATATTGTATATTTGTATGTCCCAGCCGACTTGGATCAAATGGAATCTATGATGCATAACTTTCTAACACTTGGTACAGGAGAAGCATGAGAACCTCGTAGGCCTGGAACAAAGCCGGAAGCACGGGAGGTGCACATGTAGCAAAGATATCAGTTAATTAGGAGTCTCGTCTTGTCCATTCATACTGGTCTGATACCAGTTCTCCCAGGTCTCTTCAGTTCCGCAGACAGGAATGCTTACGACTCCGGGCGTGGTCACGCCCTGGTCCAGCAGCGTCGACAAGGTCGATCCATCCGACGGATCTGCTGTTTTCCATCCGTTTTGGTTGCCGTTGTTGGTGTACCCGTTGACCGCTTTAAAGCTGCTAAAGGTCGTGCTTACTGTTTCCCTTTCGATCCTGCCCATCCACTACATGCAACTCATATCCAGGTCCCTGTCAGTTCCCTAAAGTCGCTCAGAATCTCTCTCTGTGTGGTAACTTCATTTCTATATCAGAGCAGGTTAATGATATTCTCGATACTATCCTATGGACACAAGACAAGATCCTACAAAGTTTTACTAGGTTTATTCTACCCACGGAACTATCTTCGGGTCTTCAGGGCAGCTCCTTAGCATCTCTCCGTGAGACTTGTTACAGAAACACTTGGCTATGGAATCTTTTTATATTATTCCTTCCCCCTTATTTATGTCAGGATCCTATGTGACGTGCCTAGAATATTGTCATGTGCTTATGTAGCTTCTACCCAGCTGTAGGTCTAAGTGCACCTACAAGGTATAAATAAGGGGGTTGCTCCCTTGGCTTTCAAGAAGCTCAGAGATCAATCTGTATCTATCTTCAGTCTTTAGGAATATAACCTGTTCCCTCGCTGCAACCTAGCAACCAAGCCATCGCTATATAACTGCTTATTCTCTGACTTATCGGCCTTCCTTCACTCCGTGTGCAAAGCACCCTGACACTACTCTCTCTCTGTTCTCTCCAACCGGATTGAAATACCGCCAGGTGACTTAACTTTCAAAGTCGAGATATAATCAGTCAACTTCAAAAAATTGCCGATTGTATATAAAATAGCTTCTAAACTTAATCCGCCAATTTAAGTCTGCACTCTAAATGCCACTATTTATTTAATCAGCCCGTGCACCTTTTTAGATTTGTCGGTCATTAGTAACTGTCGATTCACTCGGAAACGAATGGCCATAAAGCTCTCCAAAGAGGAGATCTCGTAGGTGTAAAGTCATATGAATTGAATTGGTTGTTAGGGAGGAGGTAGCACGCGCTGCGTGCGATATGGAGGCGTACTGCCGTGCGGTACCGCCTGCCCGCAACCGTACGTAGTTAGCTCCAAACCTATAGTTACGGCCCGCACGTGACCTAGTTCAACGTGCCTATTCGGACACGTAGGTACCTCGCTTAAAGTACAGGTGTGCAAACTTCGCTGTCACCGAGGTGCCAGCCTGCCAGCGTGCGGCATCCTGGCCCGCCTCCGCACGCCATGACGCAGCTGGCCCCGGAAAACTTGCTGCCGCGCGATATGGCTGGGCCCCGATCTGAAACAGGGCCACCTGCCGTTCCTTATAAATCGCGAAGGGATCACGGCATGGGATGTCCCCATCAAGCACACATACGGTAGCAACGGAACCTTTGGCGCCGGTCGATCAAGGTACGCGTGTGGGTAGCGCAAGCACGCTGTGTCCGTCCCATTCTCCTTCGACAGACACGTGCGGCCATTGTGGTGCCGAGGCCAGGTGGGGACGCCAGTATTTCTGCTGGCCCTTCACCAGCGGGCAAGCTTTGCTCCTGCATTCACGCCCTCCAAAATGCATTTCCTCTGGATACTCGTCGGCACGCTGGCCACCGCGTCTGCATTTATCCCCTCCGACTGCATGAAGGTCATTGGGTCTCTGGATGGCCGTTTCAACAGCCTGTCCGAATTATACCAGACCGAGATCTGCGCCAAAGGATGTGAGCCGTCGGTCGACGACTGGGACGAATGGACGTACGAATACGCCTTCCTGCCCTTTGTGGATAACGTCACCAAAGAGATGGGCCTGTCACAGAAGTTCCATGACACGTGGGTGCAACTGGGCAAGGACCTGGCGGCGAACGTGAAGCGCGATTGTACGCCGCTTCTACAAGGGACTCACTTCTGCGCCAACTCGGATGCCCTCGAGCAGTGGGGCAAATGCTTCAAGCGGAATTTTATCGTCCTTTCCGTGACCAACTCTCTGAAGCTGATTCCCCTGATCACATCCGAGCTGTGTCAGGCAGACTACATGTATCTGGATCGCGATGAGCTGTGGGAGGTGGTCCTCCCGGGATATATGCGGGAGTATGCTGCCACATGCCAAACGGACAACGCTGCGGAACAGCAGCCTCCCGAAGTCACTCATGCAGAGCCGAACCGTCCAGAACAGGGTCGAGAGTTGTAGCTGCGTGTATATGGGGCATATCGGTGCACGGATCACATCGTTGTTTCGCTCCCGCCGGCGACGGTTTTGACTGGACTACTCCGATCAGAATGACCCTGAAGATGTATTTGGCGGAGTCGGTTAATGTGTACGAATGCATCGGTCTGGCTGGCAAAACTCAAGAGAACGGGATAAGGTAAATGGGGACTGATCTAAACACTATGAGAGCGACATATGGCTGCATCTTCAGGGCGAATTGGAGATAGAACCCCGGTTTGTAACTAGGCCAAGCGGTCAGTTGACCCTATTGATCTTGCGGCATTTGATGTATATACATGAATATACATATATGAAATCCTGTCAGAGACGAACTTAGGCGGTGGTTGCGCTCCGACCTCCTCGCACGTCTCTCCCGAATATACTCGAAATACGAACCCAAGAACATAGAAGGATCTAGAATACCGTTCTGTCTATAAATTGTACTGTAGTTCTCTTGCGGTTACTTCAAATTGACTTCAATTCACTGTTCCTGGGGTCACTACGCCTTCTTTCCTCATTTAGCCTCTATTAATCATTAACAGATTCTAAATCAACATGACAGGGTCCACAATAAAAGAGCTTCGCTGTACATTAACTTCCATGTCCTCAAGGATCTACGTAAGAATACAGATCATACATACGGATAATTGATCGTTTAGGGAGCTGAACAGCCGGCGCTGGAATACTCGTCGAAATAAACAATTAAATATCTCAGACTACAGACTACAGCTAACACCCATATATATGAAAGACAATATACAACGGTACATGCTCATTTTAGCGAATTGATTTGCATATCTGCCCCCAGCTCTCTTGTCTCAAGATTTATGACATTGAACGTTGTGCCACATGACTATCCACTGCCATTATATTCCAAGATTCCAAGCACAACTCCTGTGAATCAAATTGATTGAGGGACGTATCAGGTCTTGAAAGGTCCATGAAGAGGTTATCGAAAGTAAAGTCAATATTCTCGTCCCCTTGGGTGAATATATCACCACTTTCAAATGTAAAATCATCGGAGCGAGAACGTGAAGGTATGAGATTAAAAGGCGATCGGCTCTGCCCAGTACCCTGATATTCTTGTATCTCTTTTAGCAGAGTAACGTACGATAATGCTATTGAAGAATGATTCTGCATTTCACGAAGTATGCTGAGTGATTGCTGGAACGCCTTCTCCGTTCCGTCCCTCCCTTCACCTTCCTCTTCCAGATAATCGAGGGCCAAGAGAACTGTAGCAGCGGTGAACAGATCTACCGAAGTGAATTGGAGTCAGCCTTGCTAGGAATATGGTCTTTCAGATATGGTATAATGAACTATAGGATAGGTTTAAAATGCAGGTAAACTTACAGTTCATCTCGACCCACCAAGACCCTCGAAAGCCATAATTAAAGTTCTGGCTAATAATATCCGTTAGTTTTATAGCCGCTGATTTACAGATGTCGATACATAAAGAGTTAAGGGGATTCTCAATAGAGGCTAGGTACACAGGCACCGCGGGAGACGGCCGCGGCTGCCGCGGACAAGCAAAGGGCCGGTAGATCAGAATTCGCAGGTTCAAAAATCTAATTACGTTAATTTGGATCTGATTTTAGTTCCTGATTTCTTACCTTGAGAGCAAGATGTTTCTTATCCATTGAAATTGCTCTGGATCGTCAGTTGCCTCGATTTTCAAATACTCGGGCAATTCTTGATACCATTCGACCAAAGTGGTATCCAATATCAATGCCTTGTTGAATTGCGGTGATTGGCTTATTTTGGTTATTTTGCGCTGTGAAGTCGTGTAAAGAGTATTCAAGACGTCTTTCACTATGGAACAATACGATATTGACGCGATAAAGAAGGAAATCATACATTTCACATCATTCGGCTGTTCAATGTATCCAGCTTCCGTGATATAGTCATCGTCGAGGTTTGAAGGCAACGATACATCGCATTGATTTGGAACTGACATAGGACGACCAAGAGTCAGAGCTAGAATACTATTGGCAGACATTAGTACGTTGCCAGAGAGACAGACACCATGAAAACTTACGTATCTAGTACAACACAGCAATACCAGCACCTCTGTCGGATTTCAGTTTGTAGGGGGTCATATTGTGATGGGTATTGATTAACATGCACACCGATAGTAGTGGCGATTCTGATTGCCAATCCCGTGGCATTCCATGCTTGATTTGGATTGCTCGTGTAATGATAATAAAGCCCTTTCAGAAGAACAAATTGCAGTGTCTGTAACTCTGCTTTCGAAGAGAGGCCCGGTAAGAGAGATTGCTGTGCATAACCAAAGAACCTATTACTGGCAGCCGATTGATTGTCCACCCCTGGTGCAAACTGAATTCCGAGAGCAAAGATCAGGTTCAATATCGCTAGCCACTCATCATCTTGTGCCTTCCCAGAGGCCCACATTTGTTCGTATTGGGTCTCAAATGTCGGTCGATGGACAAACGGATATAAAATATGCACATGACGAAAGTAAGATGAAACGAGCATGTCAGCAAGAGACCTCTTCGGTAGAAGATTGCATGCTCCTGCTTGCAAGGGGGGAATAAGGTCATGTGATCTGTATCTGTTTCGTGGCCTAGATGCAGGAGAAAGTGAGCCGCTGGATGTGTTCGAGGCAATGGTTGTTTGGAGCGTGTGCATAAAATAGAGGGTTGACGAGGCTCCATAGAACTCGTTGAGATCCGGCTCCTTAGGCGTCATGGCGGTGTTGAGCGAGAGAAGTTCTGGCATCTTCTCCACCCCTGCTTGAGGTGAGCCATTGGTGTTTGGGCGTGCATTGGAGGTGTTGCCGCTGCCTCGAGTTTGGGGCGATGTCGAGGAGAAAAGCCTCAGCGGCTGTTGCAGACGCGATCCTGGCGCGTTGACGTGGTGCATATTTTGAGGGGCACTTGCGCCGGACCACCTCTCGACGCCTGTATACACCTGGCCCATGGAACCTTCTTCAGCCGAGATACCGGAAGACCTGCGAGGGCTAACATCTGGTCCAGCCGAGGGCGACTGGCTCTGGACGCTGTGGCTGCCTGGATCACTGGTGCTTTCTGAATATTGCCGACGCTCGGCCGTTTCGGCCCTATGCTTGAGCTTCTGTATATACCTATAGCATGTCAGAGCGACGGAAAAATCTTCCAACGCCAGGACTCCTACTCTTGAGATATATGGATCATTTTGCTCGCGTGTTTATAAGCGCAGGAAGCGCCGTTGAGTGAGCACACAGAGCACTTCGGCTTGCCCCCATCGCATCTGACTTTGCGCATCCGGCAGGGAATACAGGCCATGGCAACCCGACGCCTCCGCTTCGGCAGGCGGCCATCCAGATGCTGGTTGGAGTTGGAGGTCGGCATCAAGGCCATGCATACGGTTGCTAAATGGAATTGTTTAAGATACTTTCATTCAACCTCGTGATTAGAAAGACACATATGAAGCACCTCTGCCCGCGCTGCTATCGAAGTTAAGCCAGGAACGAGTGCGGGGTTAAGTTCGCTCCGCTGGGTCCGGGGCGTACTAGATCCGATAGTGCGGAAGCGTGAACACATGACCTGGCCTGAGCGGCGAAAATACGTGTCAAAGGGAGGAAGTCTGAGCCTGACAGACTCCAACTTAACCACTGCAGACACCAAAGACCGCCTTAAGGAACTCACTGCGGGGCAGCCTACGGCGGAACAGTTCTTAGCATCACAATTCACAATCATGTAGACGATGTACCAAGGCCATTTCCCTCTAAAAAAAGGTAAAAAAATTTCTGGCTAGGGCAATAGGTCTCCAGCAGAGCTATATTATTTAGAAAGCAGCCTATGCCAGTTGCAAAAACGATCAATTGTGTTGTGAAGTTTGGGGGTGTAGACGTGGATTATGCTGAGTTTCGGATCGTTTTTTCTTCGTCCGCGTCCGGTTGATCCCTTAGCCGCTGGTAGATGATAAACATGCGGGTTCGGAGAACTGTAACAGACGCCAATAGGGTGTCACCGAGAATGTGGGAACCCAGCAAAAATACCTACCCAATATGTTTCCAATCTGAACCATATGTAGGCTACCCGGAGCTGAGCAGATCGGGGTATTGGCCACTGGTGGGGCAACTCGTCTCGGAAATGGTTTCCTCGGGATGTGATCCCGAAAGGAGTTGTAACATGGCATGGGTAGGCACAGCAGTCTACGACTTGGGAACGGGCATTGGCGAATCCCTACCCTTAGCAGTTGAAACTATTTCAATCGTCGGATCTGTTACACTGGAATTTTTTTTATAGTAGACAATCGAGGCAAAGATTACCGCGGGCTGATATAAATGCAAGTTGTAACGCGGGTGGGACGGTTAATAAAGATCTTGAATTCTTTAGCAGCTTCCATTAGATCCGATTCACTGAGCATTATGGATGATGTTTCGCACCGAGTTCTAATAAGATGGGCTTGAGCCGAAGCCTTAATTACTATGTAAGAATCCTACCCACACCTACTACGCCAATAAAATTCACTGCGCGCATTTTTAATATTTATTAAACCGTTGGCTATTTTGACAGCATTTTCTTGAGAAGCCTCTGAATAGAGTTCTCTGGCTGCTATCCTACGGCTCGAAAGAGTCGTCCTAAATCTAGTCAGCCCATGAGCTAAGCTCGGAAGTTTTGAGAATAATAATGTTCCCTATCTCATTAGTGTCTCTATGACTCAAGGAGCGACAATGAACACTGTATTCCAAGTTGCAATACCAAATACCACTCGCTATGATTCTTTCAAATCGAGTGGCAAACGATCCGTTTACCAGCTTAAGATACCATAAATCTACAGCGCTTTAGCCTCTGTGGTTGGCACGGGGGGCGAGCAAAACCAAAAAGATTGCTGAAGTTGTCTCTGTACTATTTCTTGAGATGTAGGGTCTCTTAATTCAAATCAATAGTTTGGTATGTATTGCTTGATTATCGAGTCGGAATTGCACACAATATATAGGCTAAAATTACTCAAGTTATTTGGGTCCGTATTTTACAGTTGTTAACTTTTGTCTTCGAGTTTATTCATCTATTCTCTGGTAAATTAATCATGATTTTATGCTGACTTTTTTGTTGTTTAATATCCATTTTATTAGTATCTTGATATAATCCAAATCGTAACTCCTAACAGTGTTGTTAATAAAATACTTCGTAATGTTTCGGGCAGAGTATTTCGCATAATCGGGTTCACATCCCGAGCCACGCTAAATGGATCCTATCACGCTATTTTAGCATAGATGGACCGGGATCTTGTAAGCTTATTGGATGTAAATAGTTTGAGGGGTAAAGGTAAGAGAAGATAAATAAGACCCGCGGAGCTACGAATATTCATACGAAAATATTTCGAGACCATCCAGTCTATTAAGTGCTTTGTCTTTGTGAGATTTTAGACGGGTTTCTCCAATTAGCAAAACTATTGATACGCGTGCTGCTGAGAGCATAAGTCATGATGCAACCTGACCATGCCGCCATAAACTACAACGGCAGGATCAACTCAAATTCAAGAAATGCCGTGGCTCATTCACAACCTCAAGCGCAAATGCCTTTGAACGTTATTATTGTTGGAGCGGGAATCGCTGGGCTGGCACTTGCTAGCATCATGGGTGACTCAGGTCATCGAGTCCTTGTGTTGGAAGCAGCGCCAGAAATTGCAGAGGTTGGTGCGGGTATCTATTGCTCTCCAAACCTCACGCGTCTGCTTAGCCGCTGGGGGCTCGATGATTACATACGCAAGCACACAAACTCCCTTACCCAGATCAATCTTAGACGATGGGAACACGGTGAGCTGCTGGGCTCAGCACCTCTTATGCCGGAAGTAGAGAAGTTACATGGCGCTCCTCAATACGTTATTCACCGAGCCGATCTTCATAAAGCACTGATGGCGAAAGCTGAGACCGTGGCTAAAATCCGTGTCAATAGCATGGTAACAGATATTGACTTTGACAAGCCATCCGTGGTATTGAGTAATGGAGAAGTTCTTGCCGCAGATGTGGTAATTGGTGCAGATGGTTCTTCACCCTTCTCCGATATTATATTTATAACATTGTGCTTATACGTACAGGGATGAAATCAACATGCAGGAGGTTAATCTATAAGAAATTAAATGCCGTCGATAAAGTCAGACCTACTGGAAATGCTGCCTTCAGAGCAACTATCCCTATAGATACGGTAACGGATGGAGAGTTACGAGCTTTCTTGTCAGAACCAGTTGCAACAAGGTGGATGGGCCCTGACCGGCATGTACAAGCCTATCCGATAAGGAATGGAAAGCTATATAACATGGTAAACTGGCCCTCTGCAATTTATTCGTAGCTGTGAAATCCGACTAAGATCCCAATCACAGGTTATGTGCCATCCCGATACAGGATTTTCAGAGGAATCTTGGACTGCTAGAGCGTCAAAGCAAGAAATACTAGATCATTTTGGAGCTTGGGATCCTGTCCGGCTGAGAAAGTTGCTCGAGTATATACCGGACGAGAACGTGATGAAATGGCGCCTCTGCGAACACGATCCTCTTCCAACCTGGACAATAGGAAAGCTAGTTCTCCTGGGGGATGCTTGTCACCCTATGCTACCTTACGTCGCGCAAGGGGCAGCGCAAGCGATTGAAGACGTTGCTGTCCTTCATTCTGCTCTGAACCGCGTCTCAGAGCCCGATGACTTACCGGTACTTCTTAAAGCGTACGAGCTTGCACGAAAACCCTGGGCAGAAAGTATTGTGGAGACCGGTGGGGCTACACGTCGGGTCTTGCACCTGCCTGATGGCCCTGACCAGGAAGCGAGGGATGCAAAGTTTAAAGGTGTATCTCAAGGCGGAGACAATCCAGACCTCCTAGGAGATCGGAAAGCGCAGGCTCTCTTATGGGATCATACCCCTGAAAAGGATTTTGCTGATAATTTTGAAGGTAAGCTTTGAGAATTTCGTAGTTTCACAGTATTACGAAGCTGACAAGTATAAAGGTTTAATCAAGACGGCACGACATCACATGGTAGAGGCGAGATCTACGCTCTAGTGTAGGATCTTCACAACCCGTAATGAAATTAGATTATATGGTATTCCGATGCTTCTCTACTATGGACTCTGTTTAGAGCATGGATGAGTAGGGGCATATTCCTAAGACATCAAGAACGTAAGACCGATAGATATAGGACAGAGTTGATCAGAGATACGATTGAGCAGAGAACTTCGTGCATTTAGTTTGAATTGGTTCTGAGAGTCTCTGCTTCTTCATATCTCTTCCTATATTAAACACTTAATCCAACTATCAGTTACTTAGAGTTCACTTTTCAAACTGAATTTAAAGTTGTCCAGCATGATTTGATTGCATTGATACGTTCATTCCTCCGACTATTTAAGACAACAGCTTTCGTCCGTATATAACGTTTCCGGTATACCTAGTTAGCACTTCGACAGTGTGCAGAGATCTGTTAATAACCTAGGAGAGCTAAAACAGGAACCAAAGCCCTTATCAAATGGTGCGAGTAGACATTGCATTCTTTTAGGCCCTCTCGGACCCTCTCTAGATACTCCTTGACTTCTGCGTTAAACTACTACAAGATTCCTAGCAAGCTTAAGGCATTGAGAACGTGGCGAAGGGGAGGCTTAACTCACTAAAACCTAGTCAATATAGCTGGTGATCAGCCCTCAATACCCTCCAGCAAAATGCAGCTGTGTCAGGGTGCTGCGTAGTACGGAGTGAGAGCGGGTTAATAGGTAGACAGTAGCTGTAGCTATCTCCAGAGGATAGCTGGTAGGTAGCGGGTGGGTCAAGGACTGTATTCCAAAAACTATAGAATGACTACAAATTGATCTCTGAACCCCTTGAAAACCCGGGGAAAAGCCCCCTTATTTATACCTGTAGGCACCCGTAGGCCTACAGTTAGGTAGAAGGCACAAAGCACATGACAATTTGCTAGACACGTGACATATGACCCTGACAAGCTGTGACAGAAATTGCCGTAGGTCAGAGCGCAGTGGAGCAGCACTGTCACATATAAATTGTACGATAATATAGCTTCAACAAGTGTACAAGTGATATATTCAAATTGATTGACTCCCCTACGGGGTGAGGAGGTGAGATTACACCCAGCCTCCTTGATTACGGAGCTAGTCCCGATTCAGGCTATTATGTAAGCACCATTCCTGACAAGCTGATTCTATATGGGGCCTCTTTTATACCAACTAATCTGGCAAACAGCTAATCCTTATTCCCAATATACGGCACCACGAACGGCTTAGGTGGTTCCACTATGGGGCTCAACAAGTCCTTTCATGGCTGGCAAGCTTCGTCCGTCATCTCTAAGTCTTGAGTACGGCAGTAGACCCACGGCATTTTTGAAAGCCTTCAGGACCTTCCGTTGGTTGACGAGACTCAAGTCATAAACCAGTAAATTACGAATATTACTACTGAGGTAGCAATGCAATAAATGGTCCTGGCAGATGGATGGCAAAAAGATATGCAGAAAATATAGCATAACATCCCGTCCATCACGGGCATCTTCGATAGCTCGATGACACCCGACTTACACAATAATTCCAACGTGAGATGCTCCTGCTAATAACATTTCTCAAGAAGTGATGAACGATACAGATTCAACAGTATAGCTAAATGTGGACCCTTGAACTTCTCCAGAGGATGGAATAGGCCTCTGTAGAGTATCACGCTCCTAAACAGCAAACATAAGGCTATCACTGTGAGCATCACGAATAGCCCGGTAGCCAGATCGACCTGAGAAATCTGGAACAAACCGGTAGGCGGCAAGAGAACCAGTCTGACGTGTACCTTGACTCTGCTGGAGCTATAACTATGTCAGATATCGGCGCCTAGGGCCGGTGATTCAGGAACAGCGGTATGAAGTCAATTGAGGTATCTACACGACAACTACAGTACAATTTATAGACGGGACAGTATTCTAGATACTTCTATGGTGTTGAGTTCGAAGTATTTCGAGCATATTCGAAGTCACGTGGTAGGAGGTCTGAGCGCAGCCACCTACCTGATCTCTGACAAACTATGATACTCTCCAAGACGAAAATAAAAGTAACGTGTAGCCATGCCTGCCCTTGGGGCCGCGGACGACATTTGGCAAGCTTGGAGACCATGGTTCCTGGTGTGCTGATGACAATGCGATCCTATAATGGAATACCGATATATGCATATAGCCCCCGGGCCAATACTTCCCCACTATCGCTCTTACAGGCCTAAGTACGTGTGGCTGGCTTGTAACGGCCATGTTGAACCATGCGCCATGTAGCAGTCATCCCACATTTGGTCACGTACTAATCGTGGCAGAGGATGTGCTGGGTAAAGTCTGCCAGCCGGTTCGGTCGTCTCTAACCCCAGACCCGAATTCCAGAGGAGCTCAATATTAACTGTGCAGCCTCGCACGGAGTTTTTGGTTCTGCGGAATGGTAGATCAGATCCATGGAGGCGACGGACTATCATGAGCAGATTGTGACTTTAAGTTGGACTTCATTTGAAAATTACCCTTCAGCATATCCCAATACCCCTCACGTAATATCTAGCAAAAATTATGATGAGCTCCAAGTTAAATTGTCACTAACATGATCCTTAGATCATGATTTTAATAGTGTGGATAGCTTAATTTCTAATGCCGCTAGCTTTTATTCATATGGACAATGGGTATTTGATTTACAATTTGTTTTCACTTGAAAGCTGCTTGGCTCCTTCTCTATACTTCGCAGGCCAGATACCCTGCTTACCAGGGCTGAGAATGCCATTTGGATCGAGAAGATCCTTGATCTGTTGATTCAACGTTCTCAGAGCACCTCCATTAAAGTTGTACACATCCGCAACGAGGTCCATGTGCTCAACATGAGCACGGTACTCTCCGTAACCAGCAGCCCTGGCGTCTGCCACCATGGCGACGAAGAGTCTGTTGGCTGTATCCTTATCTTCCTGGCTATCACGGTCAAAATGTATCATGTTGATGTGAGTGGTATGGCGGAGGTGCTGGTGTAAGCCGGCACTGAACTCGAAGCCGTGTTTCCGGCAGGTGTCTTTGGCAGTATAGTAGAAGTCGAGCACGGCTTTGCCATCACTGGGCAATACAGGGGAGAAAGAGATGTGGCCACTGATCATCTATTAGTTAGCCATTATTCAAATAAAGCATTCCAAAAAGGAAACGCATACCCATCTTCGCCACGATACCCCACAGTAGTGAGGGGCCACATGGTTGGAGTACCAGTCTGCAGATCCAACAACGGGATATCGGTGGCTCTGACGTATTTCTCACCAGCTTTCGGATAATACTCTATCTTGGTGAGGCGTGCGCCGGGAATAGCCTTGAATGCTTCCTCGATTTCCTTGTAGTGGAATTGGATCACTTCCTTGGGACCATACAAACCGAATGTCGCATCCCACCAGCCCATATCAAATTCTTTCTGGAGCTCCTTCAGCTTCCAGTCAGGTACACTGGTCTTGTGGGGCCACCACTGCTTGCGGGGTCCACGCTTGCACATCTCTCGGACCACATTACCAATAACGGGGTGGTTCTGAATGGTCTCGCGGAGCAGGAGCTCGCGGAATATGTCGACCATGGGAGCGAGATCAGCCTCATCTGGTACATCGAGCTTGCAGGAAATGAAGCCGCGAGGTGCTGGAGAGGCCCAGAGAGTCATCTTTGTGACGATACCGAAGTTGGACTGCTGGAACATTGAATCATAGGTGGGTCCATAGCCACCTCGGAACAACGGCCAAGCCTTGGATCCCTCAATGGCTCCCATACCGGTACGGACCACACGACCATCGGCCAGGACTACTTCCAGACCGCAGATCTGGTTGGAGTGGTCGCCATGCGGGGTGTATCCCCAGCCGCGGTCCAGAGCGTTGCCTACCACAGATCCCCAGCCGAGAGCAGGGACAGAACACCAAATGTCCTTCTTCTCTTTCTGGATGGTCTGGAATAGCTGGAAGAAGCTCACTCCGGGTTCAACGGTGTAGTAGGAGAACTTATCGTTGATTTCGATTATGCGGTTCATAGTTTGCAAGTCGATGATGACAGAGCCCTGCAAGAGAAAAGTTTCAGCCACCGCTCCAGAGGTAGTATTTTCGCACTTTGGAACAGGCGGGCTATCTCACCTTGACTCGAGCCGATGGACCACCATATCCCAGATTCCGACCTCGGGAAACAGTCCAGACGGGAATCTTGTGGTGATTAGCAATCTTCAAGACCTTCTGGATCTGCTCGACGGTCTTCGGTCGTACGGCGGCCGCGCTTCCCCGCTTGTCGCCCTCGTCCTCGTTCATGGCATAGGGGTCCTGGTAGTTATGCTTGAGGCGCTCTCCCGTAAAGACAGACTCCTCGCCAATGGCGTCCTTGAATTCCTGAACGATGGTAGGCCATTGCTCCTTGCTGATACCGGGTGGCAGGTACTCAATGGTTGGGGTGCTGTTGGCGCGAGCTTGCCACTTCTTGAGCGCCTGGTTGGTGAGCTCGTTCTCGTCAGGAGCATGGCTCAGGTTCATAGGGTTTTCCTTGCTTAAATCCATGGTGAAGCCGTGATGATGAGTCTCTGGACAAAATGCTACGATATTTTCCTCCTGCTCCCCTTGCTTGCGAAGCCAGTTCGGAGTGCAGGAGCCTGGAGCTTTTATATAGCAGCTGTCACCGTTCTGCGTTTCCTTGGGCACCAGGCCGTCGCGGTTCCGCCTATTTGGACCAAAGTATCCCTCACCCCGGTCCTTCCAGTGCCTGGCTTGGGAGCACGGATCTAATCAAGCGGTGGTTTGAGAGCCAACTTTCCCCAGAAGACCAAACCTGGACAGGCACTTGGCGGCCGCATAGACCTCTGGTGTCTGCGTACGAGGGGTGAGCAGTGAGCAGTGCCTAGCGGCTGCGGTAGAGCTCGGATATAGAGGGTACGGTCGTGAATTATTGCGAAGTTGGAGCGAACTCGGCCCGCTAAATCGTTGCAGCCTCAGCTCCATACCCTTTAACCCGTCTAGGCAGTTGATGTGCCCAGCTCCTCCTTCCACCCCGAGATTGCGGATGCCCCACATCTGCGCTTCCCCAGCTTGACAAATCTGGGGAAGACGCGTTCTTTACATTCCCTCCTCTGTCCGGGGAATGAAAGGGTTCCGTGTTTAAGGAATCCTAAATGCTGCTCCAATAATACCGCGGCGTCCAAAAAGCTCGGGACGCGGACAGGGGTTCACATGTGTTGGTGCTTGGACCGATATAAGAAACTGCCGTCATCCTGGCCCTGACCCGGGGCAGCTCCTTTCATACCTTCATTTCTCCATCTGACTACACTTGAGTTCATCATCATGGGTGTCGACAACATGGTCCAGAAGTCAGAATCCTATTCCGGTGATGTCGCATCTAACGAAGAGTCTGCGGGCTTCCAGAACTTGAGCCTGTGGGCCCACTCCAGGTTCATGCTTTTCACGCTGTTCGTGGGCAGTGCGCTGCTCGAGTATGGCTTCGACCAAGGTGAGATTGGAGGCTTCCAAGCCATGGTCGGCTTCCTTCAGGTCTTGTGAGTGTCCATAAATACTTCTGTAATTGATTGATTGTTCTTTATTCTGACTTATCGGTCAGTGGCTACGAGGATCCGCAAGTACCCGGCGGATGGAACATTGAAGTAAGACAATCCAGTTTGGGCCGCGACAGGAGTGCAGGGCTGATGATGATATGACAGGCTGGGCGACAAACCCTCATCAGCAGCTTCATGCTGATGGGTGCTTTCATCGCCGGTATTTAGATCGCTCTTGGTCATACTCTAGATTGCACTACTGACTGGTTTCTAGCCGTGCTTGCTGGCCCCGTCGGTGCATTCATTGGCCGTCGCCACTCCATCATGGTCGCATTGGTCATTCTTATTGTTGGTGTCACTATCCAAATCGTCACTACTTCGATCGGTGCTCTGTACTTCGCTCGTGTCATCACTGGTCTCTCCAATGGTATGCTGATGAGCTTCACGTTCGTGTACATCACCGAGCTGGCCCCAGCCCACTTTAGAGGTCTCGCATATGGCTTTCTGACGTCTTGGGTCACTCTCGGAACGGTAAGCAAAACTCTTTTCTTGGTCTCTGAATTTGAAATCAGGAGGACTAACATTCATTCTCCCTCAGGCCATCGGCAATCTCATTAATAATGCTACTCAAGAGATCCATGGCAGGCTGGCCTACCAGATCCCATTGTACACCCTTTATGGCATGCCTGTCATCCTCCTTTTATCTCTTCCTTTCCTTCCAGAGTCTCCTGTAGGTCTCCTCTCTTGCAATGTATGCTTTCGAGCTCTAATTGAGATTTCAGCGCTGGCTCCTGCTCAGAGGAAAGGACGAGCAAGCTCTCAAATCTTTGACCTGGATCAGAAACGGTGCCTTCGACCAACTCGCACTGCTCCAGGAATACGAAGAAATGAAGATTAACGCCATGCACGAGTTGGAAACTCAATCAAAGGTGCTCGTTTTCGACTTATTCAACAAGACCAACCGCCGTCGGACATTTATCAGTGTTGGTGTTGGCATCGTCAACGCTGCTGTTGGGGGCATGTTCTTGATGGCTTTCGGCACTTACCTCTACACTGTGGTACGGATCCCTGCCCCGCTTGGATTCTTATTATTATACTAACTCTATAGGTAGGTTGGCGTTATTGACCCCTTCAAGTGGATTATCTTGTCGCAATTCATGGCTCTTGTCGGCCAAGTCGTCTCCTACTTCTGCGTAATTTACGTGGGCCGACGCGTCATGTTGCTCTTGGGTGTTGGAATGTGTACCGTGATCAACTTAACAATGGGAGCTATCTACATTGTCCCATCTTACAAAGGCACTCAAGGCTTGGCATGGGGCACTGTGGCATTAGGCACTTTGTACCTGTTCTCTTTTGGTTTCGGCGTTGTCCCATACACTTACCTTATTTCTGGCGAGATCCCGGCACAAAATCTGCGTGCCTACACCGCTGGTCTCTCTACCGGCATTAGCTTTCTTTTTGCTTGGCTGACTGCCTTCACTGCTCCATACTTTATCAACCCCGCTCAGCTCGCCTGGGAAGGCAAGTATGGATGGGTTTGGTTCGGCTCTTCGATCCTGACCTTCTTCTTTGTCTGGTGGGCTGTCCCCGAGGTCCGAGGACGATCGCTCGAGGAGATCGAAGAGATGTTTGACAAGGGAGTTCCCAGCAGAGAGTTCCAGAAATTCGTCTGCTCGACATCTGCCGTTGCCAGAACCCAAGCAGAGAAGGATCTCATGGGTGGTTCCGCTGCTCACGTTGAGGATGTTGACCAAGCTTAAGCTAGTTCAGGTGTTCTCAGTTAAAATAGGTTTTGTAATTGGGAAGTTTTTCTAGTATTTGTCCTTGCCTTGGATTGCTGAAATTGACCTGCCTGCATTCTGTGTTTGGCACTATTACTGGATACCTACCTTCATTCTGTATGGTCCTATAACGGGATTTCTCTTCTTGGAACTGGAGCTAATTATTCCTCGTACTTACATTGGTAGAGACTAGAAATTAGAATACATCCGAAGATCCGTGGCATATTTGCATCATGATCAAGCGTAGTCCAATTCAGTCGATGTTAAAGGTTGTAAACTGCTCAGATAGGGCATAGTAATCCGCAACATCTCTGCCCCACGTGTGTTATGACCAGGCCTCCGCAGCATCAGCCTTACAGGGATGCTTTTGTTGCGCCTGGCGTTATGCACGTTATTCATGGAATGTGGAGGGGCCTGTTTGTGACCCCGGCACCTCTCCGTAAAAGTCCATCCCCACGAAGTCAAGTAGACTCCCTTAACGCCATCGGAAGCTTATCACCGCTTCCTTGAGACATAAAATTCGGAACGTGTTGGATCCGTATACTGGATAATGCGGGGCAATGAAGATTAGCAATTCATAAATTCCAGGCCGCTGCCATGTCGACTCCCTTGTTCCACACCTTCAACAGACTCAACTCAAGCGGGCTGTCTGAAAATGGAGAACTTCATTACTACTCCAAATCTCTGTGCGGCAGCGGCCACTTCCGGTATACTTAGCCACCTCCTCTACTTCATCCGTGGAGAGCATCACCAATACTCACCGCGATGGATTACGCGTGCCTTGATGGGCATTGCCGCTGCGGCGTTGACCGTCTTGCAGTTCACTAACTTTGACCTTCTTCGTACTTTTCAGCTGACAACCCTTCTCGCCATCTCTTATTTTGTGGCATTGTACACCAGCATCGCAATATATCGCCTGTTCTTCCACCGACTCGGAAGATTTCCCGGCCCCTATTGGGCCCGCATCAGCAACTTCTATGCTGTGTACATGTTCCGTAAATCAGATACGTACCTTGTCGTCAGGGAACTCCATGAGAAATATGGTCCAATTGTCCGCACAGGTACATCATTGTTAACAACTTTGGAAATGTGACATATCTGCTAAACGAGTATATAGGTCCGAGCAATCTGTCAATCAACGATGCTGGATCAATCCAGACCATTCTTAGCAACGAGTCCAAGTGTTACAAGAGCGATTGGTACGACATGGCTCTTCCATTAGTCAACTTGCACACCGTAAGAGATAAGAAGGCTCACGATGCCCGCCGAAGAATCTTTTCTAAAGCTTTCTCTCCTTCCGCTCTGAGGGACTATGAGGTGCGCTTGGAGGTACATTGCGAAGAATTTGTTCGACAAATGAAGAAGATCAGCGGGCAATCATTTAATGCATCAAACTGGTTCAAGTACTTTGGTGGGTTTACATGTTTTTCAGCAGACCAATAGCCAATTTGTAACTGACGGTTATCCAGCGTTCGACGTTATGGGTGATTTGGCACTAGGCAAAGAATTCCACATGATGACTACAGAGACCAACCGCTGGATTCCTGACCTACTCGAGAGAAGCATGGGGGATATTGGCCCGCTTTTCCCTGTGCCTTGGCTCAGCCCTATCGTTCACATGACACCATCTGTTGGAGATGACACCCGTGCTTGGATGGAATTCGTTGAATCTCAAGTCAAGGAGAGAACGCAAAAGCAATCTGCTCGACTGGATGTAAACGCAAACCCGTACACACAGATATAACGGGATGAATAAGCTAATGTCAGTAAAATAGATCTTGACCCACCTCATCGATGCTTATAATGAGACCGACAAGAAGGATATCGATTATCAGTGGCTTCGTGGTGATACTAGACTTACCACCGTCGCCGGTTCTGATACCACTGCAGCCGTATTAACCTTCCTGTTTTACCACTTTGCCAGGGACCCAACCCAGGTCCAGAAGCTACGTGCAGAGTTGGAACCTCTTCTGCAAGGTGGAACCCAGCTCGACTCTAAGGATATTGCTAAGGCCCAGCATCTTAACGGTGTTATCCAAGAAACTATCCGCATGCATCCTGCTATTCCCTCTGGATTCCCGCGAGTCACCCCACCAGAGGGTATTACTGTTCTTGATACTTTCATTCCTGGAGGGACTATCGTGACTATCCCAGTATATACTATGCAGCGTGACGAAATCAACTATACCATGGCGGACAAGTTTATTCCTGAGCGATGGTACTCGCGACCAGACCTAATTAAGAACAGAGAGGCGTTCTTGGGATGGAACATCGGTACGAACGGCTGTATTGGACGAGGATTGGCCATCTCCGAGATGAAGCGTTTCGTCTGTCATTTCATTGCCAACTTTGAGAGCGTCAGATTTGCGCCTGGCGAAAACGGAAGCAGATTGCTTAACGAGACTAAAGACCACTTTACCCTCGGTGTTACCACAATGAACTTGATTTTTGAGGAGAAGAAGCGAGCTTAAAGGAAAAATAAGCGTTATAATATAACTAGTATTAGTTATGTGCTAGTAATATCATCCTTATAGTATTTTCACTTCGCTAGGATTACCACTTGGCTAGTACTGGCTATGGTATCCATTTCCGGAACCATAATACAGTGAATATCAGATTGTATGATGCATCAATTCTTCGGAAGCCTCAGGCCGAAAACCGTACCAGGAAGCTGGATACAAGTCTCCGACTCCTCGGCTCGTTAACTCCACAGTGGCCGATGCGACTCCATTCACCCCGAAATGCACGAAGACGCCTCAAGTAACACAATCTCTACATGAAGAGGCCAACGGAACGCTCTTCTGGGCCACAAAGGCTGCAAAACAAAGGAACAATTACAGAACAATTACGGAACAACTAAGGATCAATCTCGGATCAATTTCGGATCAATTACTTGCGGACCAATTTCGGATCAACTATAGGATACACTTTCGGAAGGTTCACGGAATGACCACGGAATCGCCGAGCCATGATATTACTTATTCGGGTGGCTGTTTATGCGCGATCGCTTTCATCAGGTGTTCGGGCCAGTTCCCTCACCATGTGCCTATCGCTCGTTAACCAAACTAACCGCTACCGTACCCGAGCAGATCACGAGAGTCACACTGTGGGAGCGCGTGATGTCTGTACAATCAGTATGTACGGCGCATGAATAAGTGGAAAACCAAGCAATCCAAACACCCAAAACACAGCACAAAAGCGCGCAGAGGAAAGACCGAGGAACCAGTCCTAATGTAAAAGGTAGAAAAAGGTTGGTTGCTCACTGGCCTGCGAGGCTCAGTCTATCTATCTACAGGCTCAATCTATATCTTAGTCATCATCTATGGATCCCTACCACAACACGTGATGAGTCGTCACAATCCTTGAAGATTCCGCGATGTCGTTTTGAGGAAGTGAACAAAGCGGGCATAGTTTGGTTGATTATTGAACTTTTGCAATTATGTCTTTGTCTATTTCCTTGATTCGAATCTCTCTAGGGGTTATATGATCCCGAGTGCCGGTATGGGTTGGTGTCAGAGGTCAAAGCGCTTAGTCAGGGCCACACTACGTATGTGGGAGCATTCAGGAGCGTCAATTGGCTATTCATACAGAGGTGTACAGTGCATAAGGGGTGCGTAGAAAAGATCTTCATACAGCCCGCGGTTGGTGCCCAGTGCCTGATTGGCTACAGCTATTACATAATCATAATTCCTGACAATTCTAGTCATTGACGTGGACGTAGTTTTAGTGCGCAGGGACACATTACCGGATCACTAAATGACGTGATTCCATCCCACAAGTATCACAACCTAAATCGGAGATGTACGTTGTAGGTGACATTTGAAATATTGGACTGAGAAGAGTT
This sequence comes from Scytalidium sp. 3C, assembly GCA_000743665.3. NCBI lineage: Eukaryota > Fungi > Ascomycota > Leotiomycetes > Scytalidium > Scytalidium sp. 3C. The sequence goes on along the minus strand of JMRO03000141.1, from coordinate 1,748 downwards.
CTACGATGCTAGCTACGACGACAGCGCGTGACAGCGGGTCACGTCGTCGGACAAATATTATCCCCTCCGCTCGCTTACGGGACGGAGGAGTCTTTAGGCACGCGGAGTCGTTTTCAAAAAGCTTGACAAAGTGTCGGTTCACCTGTAAGCACACAGTAACGTAAATCCCTGTTCAAGCGAACACCCGGTTCTAACGAACACTGAAATTTACCGCAAAATTAAGCAGAATCAACTCCTAATGTCGGTTGAATTATCACGTGCAATTCACGTGCAATTACTAGTGTAGCTAGCTTAGCTAATCAGGGGGTTGTGTAAGAGTTCAGAGCAGTCAGGGCGATACTACGCAGAAGCACGTTCAGGAGAGTCAATTGGCTATTCATACATAGATGTACAGTACATACTTCGTAAGGAGTGCGTAGAAAGGATTTTCATATACCCCACGGGTTAGTGCCGTAGCACCTGATTGGCTATAACTATTACATAAGCACCAATTCCTGACAGGTTGTTGACATACGTGTCAATACCTCCTGACTTACCTAGAATCAAGCATATCAACACCACAACGAGCAAGGCATAGTCATAGTACTACGCCTTGTGCCCCGTGGTAAAGCATGCACTCTTCAAAGGCATAGTGATTCGACAAGTATAGATATTACAAGAAAGAAGCTAAATTTTATTGTCCAGAAACAAAATAATTTAGATAATCACAAATAAAAATACCTAAAAAGCTTGTTGATTCTAATATTAATAATATCCTAGTATAATTAATTTCCTTGCCAGATCTCCTTTCAATTAGTGCTGTATATATCGATTTATTAAGACGGGATTTTCCCTCAATTTTGCGATAAATTTCAGCGTTCGTTAGAACCAGGTTGTCAGTGTCATATGTCACGTGTCTAGAATCCTGTCATGTGCTGCGTATCTTCTACCTAGCTGTAGGCCTACGAGTGTCTAAAAGTATAAATAAGGGGGCTTTCCCCCCCGGGGTTTGAGAGGGTCAGAGATCAATTTGTAGTCCTTCTATAGTTTCTGGAATACAGTCCTTGGTCAACCAGCTACTCACCAGCTACCCTCTGGAGATATCCACAGCTATTGTCTACCTATTAACCTGCTCTCGCTCCGTACTACGCAGCAGCCTGACACGGGTTTTCGCTTGAACAGGGATTTACGTTATGGTACGTATCCATACGTAATATACTAGTTCTGCTTATGATTGCTGTCTCTCCTCCTGTAGGAGGAGAGGCTGTAGGTGCTCGCTTGCTAATCAAGACTAGGTTACAGTGTACGTGCTACTTGCGTGCCTGCGTTCAGATATATACAACACAAAAGGTTGTNTGGGCGCAAATGGTGTTTGTCGGAAGATGATTTTCCGACAAACTATTTTGTGTGCAAAAACCAAAAGATCTCCATTTTGCTAGCGAGCTCGCTCCCATCTAAGTGGGCCATAATGATCCATTGGGACAGCGTCACAGGGCATGATTTCCCACCGGTCTGGACCCGGTTGCGATCCTCGCCTACCCTGCAAGTAACCTCGGACGCCTCGGACCAGCCCTGGAGAGCTCAAGGTGCGCTCTCACGCAGCAGGCACCACAATCCACGTGCCCCAGGCCGAACGGGTAGGTGGGGGATGTGGTGGCCACGTCTTCGGCCAGGAATCCGGAAGACCTTGACCGTGACCATCCGCTGGAGCGGAGGAGGAGAGGCCCAGTCAAAAATTTGCACTCCAGAATAAATATCGATATCGAATA
>JMRO03000140.1:0-31665 GCA_000743665.3 Scytalidium sp. 3C | reverse complement strand
AATTTTTAAATAAAAATTATAATTTATAATTATAATTAAATAAAAATTTTTTTTTTTTTTATATAATAATTTAGTTTATGATACCAAAGTATTAAAATATTGAATTGTATTATAAAATGTAAAATTATAAATTAAAACAGTAATGTTTTATAGTAACATTATTTGATTTTATTTATTTGTATATTATGTTTGATATAATAATTCAAATTCTTGGAAGATTCGACAAAAACTCATATATAAATATATCAATAATATATTGAATTTATTATTTTAATCATTTAATTATTTTTGCGAAATTGCGATAGACTGTATAGTTTGCATTAGACTAGACTGTCTTTAGACTAGATTATACAGACTGAATTGTACAGTCTCAGACTGTACGATCTAATGTTAATATACGGTCTCCTATATTTATTTCAGACCGGACTATAGTTTTACAGTCCGGTCTCATATATTTGATTTGAGACCGTGGACCGTTCAGACCGGATTGTACGGTTCGGTCTGAGCTCCAGACCGAAAAAAAAGACCGTGGGCCAGCCCGGACCGGACCGCGGCCAGTCTATTCCCAACGCGAAAGGTCCGATATTGTTGTACAGTGGAACGTCCCTCACAGTGTCAGCAAGAATTTCAAGGCAACATCCTCCTTTAATCCTAATCTTTTCGGCATTAGAATCATTTCCTTCTTCACTCTGGATCTCGTTATCTTCCACACACGCAAGCATAACGCGAGCAACCTTTTCTGGCGTCACCCACTCGTCGTATTCCTCCATACCCTGTTTGACGATTTTCAGCTTCTCCGGGTGCTCGGTCCATATTGGAGTCTTAACTATCCCTGGATCTACAGCCGTGACTCGTATGCCGTGGGATATTTCCAGATCAGCCAAACACCTGACGAAGGCTTGTATACCATGTTTAGATACACAATAGAGGGGAAACATAAGTGTTGCAATCTGTGCGGAAACACTTGCGATATGAACAATAGACTTTGGGTTTGAAGGACTGCAGGGCGGCGAAGAAGCTAGAAAATGTGATATTGCCAACTGCGTGACACGAATTGGATGTGTCAAGTTGATATCCATCATTTTGTAGCTCCCGCCGTTGATATCATCTATGGATTCGGGTGAGCCTGGAGGATACCAGAAACTGCTCCAATGCGGTTCGAAAACCCCAGCACCGGGACATACAATATCGACAGTGCCAAAATGCTGTTCAGCTACCCGGAACATGTTACTGAGATCTGGCCATGAAGTTACATCTGTCCTCTCAAATACAGCCTTATTGGACGTGAATTGGTACTTCTGGATCAATTCCTGGGCTTCGGGACGTAAAGCAATATCAGCGAAAAGAACATTTGATCCGCTCCGAAGTAAAAGACGTGCGAATTCCAAACCTATGCCTGTTTTAAGTTCTGGTCAGTCGACTGACGCCATACATGTTTGCTTCCTTTTCCGTTTACATACCCGAACCTGCACCGGTAATAATTGCAGTCTTTCCCTTAACATTTTGAGCCATGATAATGATGTATACATAAGAGGCGGGATAATAGAAGGAGATTCAAAGATTTGAATTTCGCCCATCTTTTGCATGTTGTGTTGTCGTATTATACTGCTCATCACCACACTGTCGTCCTCGGTTCCCCTCCTCACTTACCACGCTGTGCCACTTGGCCCCTTCGGCGATCGTCAATCCGAAAGCCCAAGCTATCGGCTAGCGGAAAAGCCTTCGGAGCAGAGGCGACCGGGTCGATCTGCATCCTTTGTTAACGCTTCAGCCAATGACTCATGTATCCGTTTTCAGCAATCCAAATATACCAGATTGCAGGTACGGCATTATTATGCCACTCACTTGGGTCGCGTCAGATCTGTCTATCATATCGAAAGAGCGATCAGTCAACAAAGTTATCATCTCGTTACATGGATCATCCCCATCAGTTCTATCAGCTACCTACTCTGGGATAAAGGGATTATCCCAGATTCAATGGTGGAAAGATCAAAGAGCTGGCAATTGCGGCTGTGAAAACCTTCAAAAGGCTTTAAGAATACGTGAAATTCGACGTTCATGGGGAATGCAGAAAAGCCAAATGAAGTCACTATAAGAGTCAATTAAATATCTATTTAGCATCTTAGACTGCAATTTACGCTCATTTTATATAAATTGTGTATCAGCATTTGAGTATGACTATACTAAAACCTTTACTGTACAGAAATCATATGGATTACTGCTCATGGTATAAACATATTTGTCTCCTTACCCCGAGCTTAACCCAATTTAATCTTGAAGAACTGTATCGGATTTGGCACCGTTAGGGGTAACATGAGTGTCAAGAATAATTAGTGATGGGCATTGGGTCGCCTTTTGCCGCAGAACATATCTCTTGATCCACCATGGTAAGACTCTAAAACATTGATGATGCATGAATCGCCTTGTTGATACGGAAAATACAAAGTCGAGCTCCTCCAATGTCCGACCCTAGTAATGGGTTAGCACTACCGTACAAAACTAGGCTAAGTTTCAAAACTTACCTTTGTCTCTGGGACCCATAGAAATATCATACAAAATGTAAGCAAGTTAAGGCCAGCAAAGAATCCGAAGGCTCCTTGGGAGGTGAAGACAGCTAGCATTCGAGGGAAACAGATTGACAAAACTGGAGCCCAAAAAGCAGTTGTTGACACAGCCCATGACATTCCAACCTCTTTTGAAAGGAATTAGAGTGCTAAATTTTATCTTAAGGTGGAATACGTACCACGGTGAGAGAGTGGGAAGGCCTCAGCCGAATAGGTATACGGAACGGGTCCCTCGCCGGTAGCGTAAAAAGCGGCAAAGATATAGATAAAAGTAATTATGAGCCCTAGATGAGCGCGATTTTCTTCTGGAATCCAAAAACAAGCACCTGCGGCAAGTAGAGTCCAAAACATCTGAGGGAATGTACAGAGAAGCAATGAGCGTCTTCCATATGTATCGATGGTAAATACCGCAATCCAAGCAAATGCAAATTCAATTAGTCCAAACCCACATGTTGCTAGTAGGGCGATTGTTGCGCTTGAGCCAGCCTTTGAAAATATCGTTGCGCTGTAAAATGAGATGATGTTAATGCCACACAACTGCTGCGCTATCTAAATCTACGTCTTAGCTTTAACAGACATTAAATATGCAGAGATAACTCGTGCACTTAGTACACATTAACAAGCTAGTGATCAGAAGAATTTAACCTTTCGGGGAGACGTACCATAACAGTAAAGGATGCCAGCGTAGCCCGTCGCAATCGAGGGATCGTGAATAACTCGATAAATCTAGTTAGGTAACAGTTCTTAGCTTTAGCCTCTAACTTTTTTTCAAAACGCATCTGTGAAAAGATATAATAAAGATCTCGTGCAGCTTGGAGTTCTGTATTTCGGAGGCGCTTTAAAGCCCCGTATGCCTTAGAGATCTTTCCTTTCTTGATATACCATCTCGGACTAGGAAAATACGTCAGCTTGAATGGCCATTAGGGATCATGCTTTAAATTCTGGATTGACCTCTCTGGACAAAAGTATATCCCAATGACCAACGGCACAGCTGGTAGAAAGGCGGAACCAAATTGCAAGCGCCAGGAGATGGTTCCAACATCTTTGAAAGCTAGATTTGCGCATGTTCCGAGGAATACACCAAATGTTGTCCATAGTTGCCAGGACATGACCAATCCACCACGGATCGGGGTTGGTATAGTCTCAGCACAAAAGACAGGAATCACAGAAGCTTTCATGCCCATTCCAATTCCGAGGAGGAATCGAGTTAACAAAAGCTCCCACCAGTTTTGTGACACCGCTGAGCCAATAACAGATAAGCAGCATAATATTGCGGAAATAAAAATGGCGCCTCGTCTTCCAAGGAAATAATTTGTAGGGTCTGATAGCCAGCATCCTCTAGTTTTATAATCAGCTGGGAATGCGAAATAGCAGGGAAAGCGGACTTACATGAGCGAAGCAGATATATAAGGACCAGCGTTGATAAGACCTTGGAGCCATTGATTCCTGTTAGCATTTGGATTGGGAAGACTTGTGCCACTAATATATTCGTCCACTGGTATCCCTAAAGCGTCAGGGAACGATAGGTTTGCCCCATTCGAACCAGTTTGGTCCCAGCCCCTTCAAATTGAGGTAAAGTTAGCGTGCACGTGGTCCTGGTAAGTCAAATATCAATATGCTTTCCGTGGTTTCTTACTGGACGGCTGCACCAATGGAACATAGCATCACCGTAAGGTACAATGCTTTTGGCTGGCGCCACCTATGGAGATTCTCGTTGCGAAGAGCATGAATCTCAACTTCGGTCAAACCAGGGACCCTGTCGAAGAATGATGGATCCTTGGCGACCAATGCGCCCCTAGTAAGAAGAGAAGTAATATGGCTTAGGTCATTATTCTCGGCAAAGATTTGGACATCGGATATAATGTCGTTCACAGATAGATGTGCTAGGGGGCTTTTCACCCTAACGAACACGTCGTTAGCGATCAATGAGAAGAGACGAGGAGTATTTCAATCACACATATAATCTTCACCGCTCGTTATACCAACCTCACTGTTGACTTGATATTCGACATGCTCGGAATTTGGGCTTGGATTTATCGTCCTTAATTTATGTAAGTTGATGTAATAACTGCTTTTTATTTCATACACTGACGCTATCTTATCGGCTGTGGCAGTCATTTTGATGTCGTTTGGTATTTTCCAAAATGTATTTGAACATTAGAAGTAAATAGCAAAGGAGAATCGTGGGTAGGTTTATTGATCAGAACATTATATACTCTTGAACGTATCTTATCCGCTCCGAGAAATGCCGCTACGATGCGGGGAACTAGCAATATTGATCTGGACCGCTTCAGCTAAAATGACGAAGATTTTTGTATATCTATTTTGTGATTTATCGGACTGGGTTTGTCCGATAAACCTGACAGCATTTTATATTTGGCAGTCCGAACTATAATCTCTACTAGGTTTTCTTTGGAAGATTCTGCACTGCTGGAGTGCCACGTTAGAGTGGATGTGCAAAGAGTCAAAATGCATACGCCCAGTATGTCAAATACCGACCTTCGACTGGTATGGTCTGATACTATATAAAACAAGCTGGTTCTTGAGCTCTATTGGCGCGGAATTCCTTTCTGACATTTAATTTCATTGGAGGAAAAATCTGACAAATGTTGCAGAGGGAAATTATGCTCATTAGTTCCCTCGATAATCCGAAATTGCTAGGCATCGGATTCAGCCACTCCGATGGTACCGCCAAATGGCCAACTCCACTAGATATCTCATATAATTGTACTATAATAATGAAACAATATTTTCGGGGTAGCTTTAGGTGGTCATAGATCTACTCTTGGTGTAATCAATGCACTTGTAAAGGCACAATGCATCATTAGTTGCCCTAAGTGTCGCTTCAAAACAAACAGAGATAAGTGATATTCAAAATATATTTTTGATATTTTAAACAGATCTCGTAAATATCATAAAAACTATCCAACCCTGATTCCAAGTACAAATGTAGGATGCCACGGTAGCGAGACCCGAGGCAGGACTGCGTCGTGTATCGGCATACCCCGGTCCGAACTTCCAGAAATCGGCACATTTGTTGCAAGACTAGTCGGAGAACGGTGTGCTAGATCCCGATAATGTTTATTAACCAATAATCGAGTATGCTTGACGGTATTGGCCTGCTTAACTTCCGGGTAGATGACGCCAAACAATAAGTCGACCTTGGTATAAATGGATGACTAGAGCAAAACACGTCGTGTATCATTTAACGTACCATCTTTGAAATAGTAAGAGACAAAGTTCAATCATCACCAGTGTCCGTCCTTCTATAGAGAGATTTTCTAGTTTTCATCGTACTTGTGGGCGTGCTTCCAATCTTAGAAAGATCAAAAATGTCTTTGGATGTTACTGTTTTAGTAATTGGGGCCGGACCGTCGGGCATTGGCTTAGCAGCCCAGTTAATTCGTCAATATAGCATGAGAGATTTCGAACTCATTGAGAAAGCAAACGATGTTGGAGGAACTTGGTTCTCAAATACATATCCAGGATGTGGTTGTGATGTGATTATCAGAATTTCACTAGGACTCAACAACTACTAACAAATGGTTATAGGTACCTTCCCACTTTTACTCCTTCTCATTTGCTCTCAATCCAAACTGGTCACAAGTCTATGCAATGCAGCCTGAGATTCAGGCATACTTAAGAGCACTTGCGGAAAAGTACAATATATATAGACATGTCACATTCAGGGCGGAGGTCATATCAGCTGAGTGGCAAGAAAAGAGCGCCTCTTGGCTGGTGACAATCCAAAATACCAAGACAATGGAAATTTATCAACGACGGTGCAGAATTCTAGTATCAGCTGTTGGCGCTTTGTCCACGCCAAAGAAGTGTGATATTGACGGTGTCGAGAAATTCAGAGGTCGTATTTTTCATAGCGCTGAGTGGGACCACACATTTAATTGGAAGGATAAAGACATTATAGTAATAGGTACGTCATGTAGTCTAACTACTATTCATGATGATTGACACTGGCTAGGAAATGGCTGCAGCGCCACACAATTCCTTCCGTTCATGAGCTACGGCGAAGATGCAGCCAGAAAAATCACTCAGTTTAGCCGCCAAGCGCATTGGTTATCTGCGAGGAAAAATCCCTCTTATTCGCTCATGTTTAGGTGGGTTATGAAATGGGTCCCTTTCGCCATGCGCTTATATCGGGCTCATTTATACTGGCAACAAGAGAAATCCTTTCGGGGCTTTCATATAGCGTCAGGAAAGAAGGAGAGAGAGGGCTGGGCTCGAGATGCGGCAAAATATATACAGATGAATGCACCGGAAAAGTATGCCGAGGCGCTTATTCCCAAGACAGAGATTGGGTGCAAGCGACGAGTAAATGATACGGACTATTTAGCATGCCTTCATCGAGAGAATGTTGAACTCTTATATAATGATCCCATTGGCAGTATCGTTAGGAATGGAGTTCAGACAGCATCTGGTAGATTAGTAGAAGCGGACGCCATTATTCTTGCCACAGGATTCGAAACCCAAAAAGTGCTATATCCAATGGATATACGTGGTGAAAATGGCGTTACGCTAGCTGAACATGTAAGCTTTCGTTTCCAGCCACTTATACTTATTATTATTGGTATCAAACTGATGTGAGTGCAAGCAGTGGAATACCATGAGCGACGGATCTCCATCAGCATACTTTGGTACCTGTCTGTCTGGGTTTCCAAATTTCTTTATGATGATGGGGCCTAACACCATAACTGGTCACCTCTCTGTCATCTACACGGTTGAATGTCAGATTAACTTCACGATGCGTCTTATTCGTCCAATCATAGCATCCACGTCTCAATCTCGATCTTGGTTCTGGGGCACCAGTTATACGTGCGACAAGATAGGTGTTACCGCAGAAGCAGAGAGGGCAGATAATGACTGGATACAACGAAAGGCGAAGGAACTTGTATGGAACACTGGCTGTACATCATGGTTTATCGATCCAAAGACCGGAAGAAACACGCAGATGTATCCGGACTGGCAATATAAATTTTGGGCTCGAAGCATCTGGGTTCCTTACAAAAATTTTGTTTTTGGCAATTCTGAGATTTCTATTTCCAAGAGGAGAAACTGTCACAGGCTACTAGCTTTTCTGGCTTTACTAGGAATAGGTATAACTATTAACGGTTATCGGGAAGCAAGCACATCCATTTCCAGGTTTTTGTCAGCCAAAGCATAGCCATATCAGATGATTAACTACTTCGCATATTTATAGAGGTCATTTAATCTATGTTTTATTCTGTGGTCTGCGGTGCCTCAAAAGCCTGTATGAGCAGGTCCGTAAGGCTCGGGCTGCTGTTCTCCGAGACTGACGTAATTGCCGATTAGTCTCATACGTCGTATCGGACTTGCAACCCCGCATAGCTAATTATACAGACTGCCGTCATGCTATTGCAGACATTTGGAAATGGTCTCTTGGTGCGGTTAATAGAGTCGCCTTTCCCAAAATATTGATTATCAATGGATCGTCTGGCGGTAAATTGACTCTCATCTCTTGCTTAGACTACAAACATGACTCATTGTACCAGTGCAACGAGTGCCGGAGCAGGAAACTGAAAGTAAGCTGCCTTTTTCATCTAAATTTGGTCAAAAGCTTATATAGCCTACATAGTGTTCCAAAACACGTCCACAGTGCAGCTATTGCGCGAGACATGATGTTCCGTGCATATACAGCGAGAAAATCAACAGGACGCCTCTAACACGAGCGTATGGATTATCCTCAGCATCGTTGACATAATCTAACTTACACCAAATAGTTATTTAACCTCATTAGAGAGTCGTACAAAATATTTGGAAAAGGTACTTCTTGAATTACATCCAGACATTGATCTCGAAGCATTTACCTCAAGTTCTACCAATCATGGGTCAACACGTGGCACTTCAACCACACTCATGAGCCCGAGATGTGCTGATGATGAAGCTATTGGTAAAAACCTCAAGACGCAAGTAGCAGAATTGCTTCCTCTTACATCAAGCGGCTTTGATTGGGAAGAGAAATCATCTCTAGATGCCATTTTTGCCGATGGAATGGGTACATTGTGTGTGAATCCTCATGGGGTAGGATACCTTGGTAAGCTTTATTGTGCTTCAAGTCTTTGCCTCTTCATTTAATAACATTTACACACAGGCAGCCTTGCACACGTTTCACTCTTGCGCGTTTTGTGCAAAGCTGGCTGGAGGTTAGATCCCGTTGATGATGTTCCGAATCACCCCACTGTGCAAAGCGATGTGCAGGAGAGCTCATGGAATATTCCCGTAAATCCATCAGCCTATTTATACATAGCTGACCAGCTTGTGGATTCCTATTTTTACCACTTTCACACCGCATATCCCATCATCCACGAAGCAACGTTCCGAGCTCAATACTCTGAGATTATCCCAAAGCCAAGTGGATTTTCTTGGCCGCTGCTTTCCAAAATAGTGCAAAGTATCGGAGCATGGTGCATTGGTGACCAAGGAACTGGTGAAGCTAGTAACGAGTTGCTCACCTCAAATGTAACATCGAATCTTGACCTCCTCGGCAATGGCAGTCTCTATGTAGTCCAAGCGTTAACCTTACTGAGCTTGCATCTACAGAGGCTGAATAGGCCTAATATCGCTAGCGTGCTCCTCGGTTCTGCGGTTAGGATGGCCATGAGCTTGGGACTACACAAAGAATTTCCAGAATGGAAGATAAAGCCCTATGAGCGAGAAATGCGACGAAGGGTCTGGTGGTGCTTATATATGTTCGATAGCGGCGAATCTATTACTCTTGGGAGACCAATTCTACTTCCCTCATGTAGCACCATGGACGCTGTCAGACCACTTAATGTGCCCGATACGGTACGAAACTATGTCCCTATGCTTATATAGATAATACTGACTAAGAGAACAAAAGATGCTAACTCCAGCAACTTCAGAATACCCAAATTCTGTGTCTGGACCTACCATTTATACGAGCTTGATTGTTCAGGTTGAATTTCATATAATTTTCAGCCAGATGTACTATAACCTCATTAGCCATACCGGGATTACACCGAATGAGGCCTTGAAATACGATTTAGAGATATCTAACTGGCAGGAGTCAGTGCCTCCTTATTTTCAGGAAAATGCTGCTGCGAACTTTTCCTTCCACTGGCTGGCTTCAGCACGCTACCGAGTGTCCTGGCGTGTGCGATGTCTCCGCATACTCATATTTACTCCAGTATTCCTGCGTTGGGTAGGGGACAACAAAGGACAAGATTGGACTAACATGACTGAAGATGAACAGCGCTGTCTTCTTGTATCTCTAGATTATGCTCATCAAAATGTCATATCTGTTCGGAGATATTTTCAACAAGAGCCTCAGAGTGTGATGGGAGATTGGTACGCTTTGTAAGTAGATACATCTTCATATTTATCATTTTCTTTCCAGAAATCTAAGAACTTTCACCCAAAGATATACTCTTTTTCAAGCTGGGTTAATGTCAATTCTTGCTATAATAACAAATATTGGCATCTTAACTGTACGAAATTCCATATTTGCCGGCGATATTAAAACCACCCGACAGATCCTGAATGAGGTATCTGGACGCAATGAACGGGCCAAAAAGTTTCTCGGAATGATGAATCGAGTAATCCCCGATTCAATATTTTCAGATGGAGACATTAATGTTCCCTACAGTGACATCGTCGCCGATGAACTCACTTGTACCTATGATACATTCCATTCCTTGCAGGTTGATGAATGGGCACGCGTCTTCTGGCCATCTATATCTTAGCAAGTTTATCGTGGAGTTGGATCTACTTGACTTGTATCCTGTAGGGTACGGAACAGGATTCAGAATAATGATACCCCTAAAATTAGTGTCAGTAACGAGATATCGGTATTCTGAATGGGTTATAAGATCACCAAACCGTGAGTGGACGAGATCTAGGCCAGGAGCTTGTGGGTTGCTGACATTATGAGTCAAACCAAGTGTTTCAGTATTTTCCATCACCAGTTGAATGCTTTGTTTTCATCATGGCGGTATTGATCCAATAAGCTGTCGAAGACATGTTTTCTATCAGCGGCTAGCTTGAATATTATATCAGATTTGAACAACGGTGGCGAACGGACGAACTCCAGTATCGAAGCAGTTGTAGCTTTATGAGGTGTTATCAACGTCTGGCATTGAGGGTTACAGCCATCATCATTATCACGTCTGGCGAGGATGGGTTAGTTTTAATGGTTCAGGTTCATAAGCTAAATTTGACTCCATAAACTTGTAGTCGTATGCGAGGACTTCGGCTTATTAAGCATGGCGGGTCCGGCGCGCAACAAAAACAAAAAACCGACCGGGACGGGCGGGCGGGGGCACGTGACCAACCGCGACCGCCAACTGACCGGTTCTCCTCCTCCTCCTCCTCCTCCTCCATAATAAAGAGGTGTGCCGCTCCATCCTCCTCCTCCTCCTCCTCCTCCTCCTCCTCCTGCTCCTCCTCCTCCTCCTGCTGCTGCTGCTACATAAAGAGTCCTATCGGTATTTGATAGTCGGCGATCCGTGCCCTGGTGTCAGAATGTCCACCGTTCCGCGCCCATGCCTTAGTGAGAGGGAAATCGGGTTCATAGCAGCAGGAGCAAGCACCTTCCTGCTTGTTGCAGCCATAATAATTGGTCACGATCTATCAGCTAGATGCTCATATCACTGGAGCTGCAGATAATAAGACAATAATGCTCATCCTCAAGGAAGGCTTACTGCGAGGCATTATGCCCGATGCGGGCGGCGCCTTACCTGAAATGGAAGCGCTAGACCCGAAGAGGCAGCGCACCTGCAACATTAATACAGCAGTATTAAAAAGTATTACAGGTACTTACTATTTATACTTCTGATCCAAAGCACATATTTTTGAATGCCTTTATCGTGAATTCAAGCCACCACCGACACTAAATTTCAGCCCTTCTAGAGCTGACCCCGCGTCGAATATTAGAAAAACATCCAGCAGCAAGGTTGATCTTGATTTTGCATCCCATAGTATTATTGCCAAAGCTGGTTTCATTTACTCGTAGATCTTTCCAGCACGACATCAGCTCCAGTCATGGGCATCCTAGCGCCTGGATTCTCCCCGTTTTCACCGTTATCCTTTGCATAGGAATATCTGTCTTCATTGCAGTCATTTCTCTCCGACCACCGCTGCTTACGACTTATGGGTCCCTTTCTTCCAATGCTCAAACTGCATATCACCTAGTCTCGACTATTATCGCAACGACACTTACAATCTTCATCACATCCCGGTAATGCCTCAAGAATTTTCCTGTTATTATTGTTACATAGTAGGACCGAAGCTAAGTGCGGGTCCAAAGGTTGGGACAGAATTAGCCTTAGACGAGAATTACATTAGCATTTTTCCTCAACAAAACACCCTTATCCCATACATCGCCTGGCATATCAATCATCGCAATACGTTCAAACTTATCGTTGTCGACAGGCCGAACGAGCAGTGCGAATACCCGGCATAATACCAGTGGCGGCAGATTAGGCCCACGCTTGATTGGAAGACCTTGGAAACGAGCCAAGAATACAAACTGGCAAGGCTGCTTCAAGGATTCAATTGCAGAGCCGACAATGAATGGGAATAAGACATCCATGCGAGAGTGTATGGATATTTGCTCAGTGTTGCTGTAGCGCCCTCCTTTCTCGTCTGTCAAGAAGCTGTCTGATCGGATCGGATTGGTTTCTCCGCGAATGGGATTTGTCAATCTTTCAACTCGAAATGTTCGTATCTCGGAACTGAAGCAGAGAGCACCCTTCACGTCAGTCTTGAATTTGATGGGGCCGACATGCTGAGCCATAAAGCCCTCGCCAATATCCTTGGGAACATCGTCGCTTGCAAAAGCATTTGGCCTGTCGTTCTTAAGTCGGCCCGAATCGAAGGGGTGGAACGGATAGTAAACTGCACTTCCAGCCCATTCCAGCCACGTCCATGAAGGAAACATATAGCGCCTATACAGTTGAACTGCATTGGGTATCGGGCACCAGAGCATTCCATAGAGTATATCATCCTTTGGTAAGCCGTGTATAAACTGCATGTTTAGTCGCAGCTCCATGTTTTTCAGCGCCCCCATGAACGCATTCAGTATGTCCGAAGCAAATGAGAGCTTTCTTGACGTGTACTCTTGGACCTGTCCCTGATATTCTCGAACATCCCACTCCCGAACGTCGCCGAAGCCTGTATTGCATTGTTCTTCCCACAATTCGGGATCTGAAGACAGCGATCCGTAAATATTGGATGTCTTCCATTCCAAGGTTTCTCTGCCCGAGAGCGTGCATCGAATCAGAACTTCATGATCACCGAAAAAGACGAGGCGTCGGGACAGCCGCTCTTCTTGGAATGTCCAAGCTCTTTCTCGCCAACGAGATGTTCTGAGGGCGGTAGGGAAGTCGATGTGAGGACCACAAATGATGCTTCGGCAACGTATGTTGACCTGCTTCTCCACATTCTTGCGGGCGACAGTTGACACTCCGGGCAGTCCATCGTCCATGCTGGTGCCATACAAGGCCACTAGGGTGAATTTAGAGATACCGTATACCAAGTCCATTTGCGCGAGCTGGCGCTGTAAATCATGCTTATCTGTTTGGTTGATGCAAATAAGATCAACCCAGAGATACTCTTCACCGAGCATCTTCACCGCTGTAATGGCGTCTCGAATAGTGAGAGGAAGCGCGTCGAACCGAAGATGTTCTTCATCGATAAAGAACTGCGGCCATTGTAGCACTGGGTCGATCGATCGGCCCCATGTGTAGCTAAGTGTAACGTATCGTTTTTCGTCAAGGCGTAGAGGAGCCAGGCGCATGGTGTTTACATTGATGCACCGGATCGGATGGGCGTTATTTACATCGAGCGATGGAAATTGCATGGGATCGATGGGGCCAAATACGTCCGAGTCTCTAACTTCATCTTGATTATTTGCCTTGCCTGGACATGTTTCGTGAGTGTTCTCGCACATGTGAAGGTAACCTTTGACGGACTCCCAATTAACTTGGTTATCTGTGTAACCAGTATGATTTGCATCTGGACGTCCAGGTGCTGCATTCTTGAAATCGAGTTTGAACCGATGGGGCCAGTTACTGGTTAGCTTGGAAAGATTCCAGGAGTTGATATCCGTCTCACGGGAGAGAAAGAGAACATATACATCTGTTGCCAGGGCCTCATCATCACTAAACCCTTCAACGAATTGGTGTACCTTTACTCCTGCCTCAGGATCGCGTCGCAGTGTGTAGTCAGCCCTTACTGGAAAGAAATAGCATTCTTCATTAGCCCCGTCGCAATGAAAATGCTCCAAGGCATGCGTTTCTTTGAGTATCTGACAAAGTCGACAGTTTTCGTGAGATCCAAGCTCTGACACTTGGCCAACTCGCCTTTTCGCAAGTTTGCGAACTTGAATCTCTAGATTCCATTCCTTGGTTTGAGATCGTAGCCCACATTCTTTTTCGATTCGTGGACCTTCAAAGATTCGGTGCAAATTGGTCAAACTGCATGACGTACAGAAGGTGTCGTGATTTGGAGGGTTTGCGCAGGGTTTGGTTTTCCTCTTAAACAACGAAGAGAGCATCGTCATGATAGATGTGTCGCTCGCTCTCACATTTCTTCTATCGAAGGGTGCTGCATAATTGCTACGACATCAGGCTGATTGCTTAAAATACCTCTGTTATGCGGGGTAGTGCAACTCAGTAGCTGATGTGGCGTGTCTGGCTACATACCCACCCACAATTTATTAACGCTCGGTGGGTCACTACAATAGGGCAACTATTGTTAAGCTACTCTGATTGAGTGCACAGTTGACGCGCGGTCTGTCTTCAGGGGGTATTCAGTCACGCTTGATCTACAGGTTGATCCAGGTTCTCAGACCTCGAATTCGTCGGCTTACAGTCGTGTGCTAGATGCGTCCTCATTTCGGCCCTCTGTTTGTTCATACGTCGGTGATGATTTATACCTCTCGGGGAATTGGGACGTTCTCAAGGCTTTGACTGTTGTTGCGAATGATCGACTGCTCGCTGAAAATAATGGAGGCGATGGCTTCTTTAGCACCATTGTAGAGATGGCGTCTTTGAATGGGAGCCTATCTCTACGGCTGTCTCTATGGGCTTTTGAGAACTTGCAAAATGCGTTAGAGGATGTGCTTGGCTTGACTGCCGCTTTGGTAATCGCACGGAATACATACAACACAACTTCAGCGGGGTCAACCGCAATTGTACGATTCGATGCTACACAGATGGGAGTTGGGAATGTATATGGATTGGTGTTAGCAGTGCCACCGCTGCTGGTGGCAGCAATTCTAGTATCTCTTCTGATAAAGAGAAGGCAACAAGGGGTCGAGGTGGTTATTAAAACGAGCTCCCTAATTGATATGTTGACAGAGAGGTCCCTAGAAGTTGAGCAAGCTAATATCTCTCTGGTCAAGCCCGATAGAAATAGTTTGAGATAAAAGCATTGAACATAACGTAAATCCCTGTTAGCCAGGCCACCCCACGCGCCGGGCACTTTCCGTCCACCTGAATGCTCAACATCGAATATTCGACTAACAGCAGATAATTAAAAAATAAATTCAGTTGCTAGGCTAATTGAGAACATTTAATAATTTTATGGCCTGAAACTCCACAATTTGAACATTTTGGCTGTCGTTGTGATAGTACCTGTAAAGCAGTGGTAGATGCCAAAGGATCAGCATCTAATACTACATCTTAGGCTAAAGCATATGATTGAACTAGAGCCTGAGCCTCCTCCGTTGTTAATAGAAAGCAACAAAAATCAGCGATATTTTGTCGGCACAGGCATCTATCCACCTGCAGGAAAATCGGACCTCTCCAAAACCTCCGCGCCCCAAAGATGCGTTCAATCTTCCACACTTCTGTACACCAACATCGAGCCCTGATCACTCCAAATACTTAAAACGGTCTTATCTGAACTTTAGGTTCATACTATCCATACTGAGGATCGTCCGGAAATGTATGGCTGCTATGTTATGCAATTTTTATACAAGATTGCCTAATACTTGTGCAAGTGGCTAATGGAGTTTGGATAGTTGAATGATGGCACCTCTGCCGTGGTGCAATATCCGCTCTGTGCACGGCCCGCGATTCATTAGTGGTGCAATATCCGCAGCTGACGGACATGCAAGAGACTAAACAGATCAAATCCTCCAGGGTTTCTCTTACGTCAATACTAAATATTGACCGATTTACTTAGGGTCCATTTCAAAGCCTAGTTAATAAGAGTGCGGGGAAAGGAGGGGCCGATATGGATGGTCGTCAATCTAGGTTGGCTCCCAAGCCGAATCATTAGTCATCTGCGGGCGGTCCCAGGACGGACGTACACGGATATCCACATGCTATCTTCTATCTCTCCGGTATCGAATATTGGTGTATCCGCCGCTAGATACCAGTAAAGCTGGATATTGATCTTTTGTTTG
Organism: Scytalidium sp. 3C; assembly: GCA_000743665.3. NCBI lineage: Eukaryota > Fungi > Ascomycota > Leotiomycetes > Scytalidium > Scytalidium sp. 3C. Next base: position 15,693 of record JMRO03000140.1, on the reverse strand, counting down.
ATATCGATAGGGGTGTGAAAGAGTCCCAGATCGGCTTATCGCTTCCACTCTCCGCTCTGATAACGAAGCGGGCGTGAGCATCCCGTCTCTTATGTAGTCAAATATCCACCTCACTGTTCCCTGTCCTCTTGCAGCAAATTTTGTCACCTACAAACGAAACTAGCTGTCTATTCATGCGTGGAAGCTACCTCTGCCAGTAGTGATCGACGAAGGGCTTGGTGAAGCCGGTATCTGAGATGCCTCGGCGGCATGTTCCACCGGAGGAGCGGCAGCGGGTGTACCAAGCATGCCTCTCTTGCAAAGCGTCTAAGAAGCGATGCGATTCAAAGGTGCCTTGCGGGCCTTGTTTGAAGCGTGATCGGGGTTCGTCGTGTACCTATCCGGGTCCTACAAATCGTCGAAGGCTGTCTATGCCACGGTACTATGCTACTCGTAATCGCCTACCACCAGAGGATTCAGAATCTGTCATTGAAGTCCGACATGTACTCGACCCAGAGAAGGACCCATTGGAATTTTCTGGGAATCCCACCACCGATGAGAACGCAGTGTGCTTAATATCGGTGTCACAGGCTACATCTGCAAGAATGCTACTTAATGCGAAGGGGGAGAGAGGTATGAAAGAAGCGTCGCGTTCCAGACTCACTTTGCAATTGGACATTCGGCTAATACATGCCCATCCGTACGGACAGTATACATTGGCCAGGCTGCATCACTTTCGTTCCTGCAGTTCCTGCGACTAACGCTCAGGCAGTATATGGGCCCGTCACTCTTTACTCAGAGTAGTCGTCGGCACGTGATGCTAGAAGTAGACCCAGGGCTCGAATCTGTTCAAGACTTTACAGATGATATTAGACAAAAGGAGGTGCTAATTGATTGTTACTTTTCAGCGGTATGTTCCACATTTCTCTGTTCACGGGATTTTTGGTTGATAATATTCAGGCGAGTGGATTGCTTGATCTCTACTCTAGAGATGAGATATTTGTACTCCTAGCTAGTGATGATCGGCTCGATAGTATGGATAAGGCGGCTCTCAGCCTGATCATTGCTATTGGAGGCCAGTGTAGGGGTGTCGAACCTCTCGACCGCCAATACGCAGCTAAGTATTTCACTCAAGGACAAAAGCTGGCTTTCGAAGGCATGCTCCAAGACCCAAGTCTGGACCTAGTCAGAGTGTTTCTCTTGATGGGATTCTACATGTTAGGGGCGTGTCGTAGAAATACGGCATTTATGTACATTGGCGTTGCATCGAAAGCTGCCTGCACCCTGGGACTCCATGTTGCAGACCAGTATCGCGTTTTTGATAATGACCAGCAGAATGTCAGGTAAGATGGTCTTTATCCAACTTTATTCAACATACTGACTAAATGTGAACCAGACTACGCATCTGGAAGAGCCTGTGCAATTTGGATATTATTGTCACCTCAGTTCTAGGGCGTGTGGATGGCCCTTCTTCTGTCCAACTTGACAGCTTCACCAATATATCTAGCTACACAGATGACACACAGCAGTATGCCGCTCATTCCATGTTTGGCATCTGCTCCGTCATGCAGGACATTATACAATTCCTCTACAAGGGACAGAATGTCGACATTACTTCGGCGCAGAGATTTCTAAAACTGTTGAGTCAGTGGAAAGAAAATCTGCCTGAAGAAATCAACGAATACTGTCAAGCCCTTGGGTCGCCCATTAACCCACTTGAGCAGGCATTCGTTATCGGGAACATTCACCTAGCATGCGTCTATTATTTTGCTGTAATCCTTATTACCCGACCCTTTCTCATATCTCACATGATGATGCAACTCCGCTCACGGGACGAACAGAATCCTAGTGCAAACAGAGAAGTATCTAAGAACGAGGATGTCTATAGATTGGCTCAAGCCTGTATTGACGCCGCGATATACATGGCACAGATATGCCATGATGCAGTTAAATCTGGGCTGTTTCTTGGAAATATGTGTATCATTAAGTAAGTGGTCTCAAACTCTGCACGATCGATCGATTCCTGCAATACTAAAAATTTATTCCAAGGGCCTTGATCTTCGCTGCAGGGCTTATACTGGGTTTCTCGATTTTTGCAGAGGGTGAAGTTCGACATGGTGTAGAGGAAGCATTCACTAGTACACGGACCGTTCTCCAGGTGCTTGCCGGACAAAGCCCACAGGCTGAGCTTTATTATGATATCTTAACAGAGATGTCAGATGCTATCACAAAATACCGACAGCAACTGGCTTCCGAACGTAGACGGTCCACTGGACAGTACGTAACCCAAATTTTTACCATCAAGACTGCGCCTGCATCGAGCACGCAGATCATGTCTCCATTATCTCCGGATGCAGATACTCTTGCAGCCAGCGACGTAGAGCCTGAAATCCTTGGTAACGCTACGGAATTGGAATTGGAATGGGATCAAATGGACTTCGGACTTGGATTGAATCTGGGAATTTGGGATAACTTGGACTTACGACTTCTAGAAGACATCCCCAACAGCGTTGAGTAATATTGCCGATTATTCGTGGCTTATATGTATGTGTTATATATTTCTGCTCTGCATTGTTGTATCCTCTACATTGGGGTTATAAGGACAGGTTTGGCTTATTAGTCAACTACTTATTATGGCATCCATGCATCTTGTCATGGCCCGATCGTCCAGCTAACAAAGTTCAGATCAGCATGCTCCAAACATTATGCATAAAAAGTTTTTCCTGCCACTTTACTCGTCTTTTAGTTCAGTCAACTTGAACAGCGCTTTGGCGTTGTCACGGCCTATCTTCTTCTTGTCTCGATCATTCAACTCAGTAGCATCAAACCATCCACACGCATCCTGAAAATTCTCGAAGGGGTAGTCTATAGAGAATAAGATCCGATCAGCTCCTACTTCCGTCAAACAGAGATCAAGAGTCGGCGTTGAAAAATGACCACTGGTAGTAATCCAGATGTTTTGTGCAAAGTAATCGCGAATAGTCTTCTTGCAGGTCTGGCTGAGTCCCAAGGGTTTCTTGACATCCTCAAACCAGTGATTGATTCGCCACATGTCAAACGGAATGTGTTCACCGAGATGACCTATAACAATCTGCAACTTGGGGTGCCGATCAAATACACCATTGGTGACCATTCCAAGAAGATGAAGGCTGACGCCTTGGGCGAAGCTGAGTGGCGGGCCTAGGAGCCACTTACGATCCGCCCAGAGCTTTTCGAAAATGGTTCCCGTGGGGTTTCTCGGGTGAAGATAGAACGGCACATCGAGTTCGGTGACGGTAGACCAGAAGACATCCCATTCTGGTTTGTCGTAGAAAATCATTCCGTCGCCGTCGGGTCCAGAGCGTTGTGTGTCATTTACTAAAGCCCCTTTGAATCCGTATTTGGTGACCACACGGCGTAGCTCAGCTGCCGCCTCTTCTGGATTATGCATTGATAGCGTTCTTTGCGGGGTTCACGTTAGTGTGTAAAAAAAGGGTTAGAGTATTGGAACCTACGCGAATGCTCCAAATCGATCAGGGTGGGATTTAATATTGGCAGCGATATAATCGTTGACTTCGACAGCGAGTGCCTGCGCTTCCTTTGGATCCCAAATATCCTGTACACCTGGTGCCGTATAGGACAGGATCTGGTACCCAACCCCATGCTTATCCATATAAGCCAGGCGTTGCTCCTTAATGTCGGTTATCTCTCGAGTATGCTTCTCGGCATCGATAGCAAACATCGATGCCCACCATTTCGTCCTCTCTGCCATTCTGGGCAATGCGAAAGCTTCTTCTAATGCAATCTTTCCCTTCATCTTGAGCGATTCTTCTATCGGAGTCAACAATTTACTAAATGACAATAAATAGTATTGAATGGGAACGGAACTATTAAGAAGATGTGAAAGTTCCTGTACCGTAGCCCTTATATAGCTTGGGTTGATAGTCTACCCCTGCTTACTGCGGGGTCCAGTGGGATGCTCTCCCGCTTTCGGGAGTGGAACTCGTTCCTAGTGATCTGTGGAGGAACCTTGATGACGTGAGTCGGATATTGCGCCTGGGTGCAAGAGCAGTCGGCATGAGCTTCTGAAGGCGGTGTTGAATCCCTGGACACTCAAAGTGCACCTACTAGACATATTGTCTTTGCCAGAGGACTATATTAGACTATACCATCTAACAAGCTATTTGTTCCATTGTATTATTTAACGGAAGTTTGATATTCCTGCGTCAATTTTGATGTGCGGCTAATACACCGGGCGGATAAAGCCCTTCATAAACCAACGATTAGGCCAACCTGTGAGATAGCTTTCCAATTTCAAGTAATCTAGCTCTACGTCCTTTCAATGCCTATTCTTATTTCGAATTTACTAGGATATTCTTGGCAATTCGCTAGTTCTGCACATTTGCTGAACGTACCTTCACTGGACCTCTGTTCAGAGATGTATTGCTAGCTTTATGCTCCCAGAAATTTTAAGATTTTGTAACCGGAGTGGCATGAATAGCTCTGACAAGTCAACCGGTCAACTTCCAAAAGGAGTGACGGGGAACCAGTTCTTATTCTACCTACCAAAAACTGAAAATTATGCCATAAGATACATTACACTTTAGCCTTGCCGGATTAATCCCAAATTTCTTTCGAAATATTTGGTGACAAGAGCATGCAATGCCAATCACATCTGATAGCGCACACAGACATAGTCCGTGTCCGCACATGAGTTTGGATGACATGGATCACAGATAAGCCTTCACTTGCTCCTCATTCCACTCCCAGAACTTTCGTGCATTACCGTTTCCGCCATCCTCCTCCGGCTTGACTGCCGTCGGTAGGTCGGATCGAAGCGGAGCGAATCTTCCCCAGGGGATTACTAAAGGAATAAGGTTAAAGAGGTATTCCATTAAGGATGCTAGTTGCTACCACGCATGTCACTTACTCCAATTTGTGGTCCAATCTGCCTTCTCGATTGTGATTTCTGGAGAAAATGCGGCAAAAAGCTGGGTATACACTCCGTTGATGATTGGGTAGACAACCGCATGGGCGATTATCTTTAATCCCAGTGTCTGATCTCTTGCCAACGACGTCCGGACGTTTCCAGGGTTAATTGGCACGCTCACGATGCCATCGGCTTTGTGTCGTCGGCCATACTCCACTCCAAGTAGCCAGTCACCACACTTGCTAATTCCATACCGTTCCACATGCTCTTTGGGAATGTGGTAGTCGAGGTTGTCCATATCGATGCCATGATTCTCGGGAGCGTACTGGCTAAGTCCGAACGACGACAGCCACACAACACGAACTGTGTTGGGGGGTTCAGATCGAGCCGTGGCGGCCAGGGTGGGAGTTAGGAGTTCAGTGAAGAGGAAAGTGCCAACGCAGTTCACACCCAAGGCAAGCTCATAGCCCTGTACGGTCTTGAGAGGGGGTTCGGCTGGTCCCACCATGACACCAGCATTATTGAATAGGACATGCAGTTTGGACTCCTGTTTAAGGAAGTTCTGGGCAGCAGTTTTCACTGTTGTTAGATCAGCGAGGTCGAGAGAGAGGAAGACCAGCTGGCCCTTCGATCTCGGCGCCGCCTTCCTCATGCGTGCCATGGCTTTTGTCGCCTTCTCTTCGGAGCGGCAAGCGATGTAGACCTTGGCATTCTTAGAATAGAGGAGCCGAGCGACCCCCTCACCCATTCCAGAGTTAGCCCCCGTCACAATGTAGACTTTATCCTTCAAGTCGGCGGGCAAATCATTCTCAGTGAATTTGGGCTTCGGCGGGAAGAACTGTGTCCAGGCGCTCTTAAATGAGGGGCTAGGCGGCATGGTGGATGAAGACCAGCAAATGTGAGTCGTATTGGTTTGAGGGCAAGGGAGGTAGAATTAGATCTGAAAGAGCACAGGTTTGACGCACCTGGGAGGCTCCTTGCTTTTAAAGGGCGGAAAAGTGACGGGATTATTAAGGGCGAACCCAAGATTCTTATTGCAAACCACTATCTTATTCACCATGGCCGCTAATAAAGGGGGCCTATTGTGGACCTCCTCTGCCATCTCACTCAGTCAAAAGGACGTCCTAATTAAGTATCACCTCTCACTCTCCACATCTGACGTCGGAAAATCTCAGTTATGAGTGGTCACCAGCGTTTCGGTGCTGGTCCTGCTATCACATTTTCAAAACTTCCCATGCGGCAAAGCTAATAATAGAGCGGTATTAGCATTCATATCTTGTAAGGTACCGAATGGCAGTTAGACATCCTAGGATGTGGAGTACCAATAAGAAATATGGGCACACGAGTACTTCTGCCTGCTGGGTCGGCTTGCAGTGCCGTATTTACGTACAAACGGCGCAAGCCAATCACGTTGTAAATTTTCCGAGCCAGCGAATCACCAGAGGCTCAAGAATGCCCACCGCGTCCCCTTTGGACTTTTGCAGCTTGGATATCTGCGTCGAGGTCTACTTGAATAGCCCGAACGAGTTCAATATGTTGCGACAAAGACGGAGAAGAGTATGATTGTGGCGTAAGTTTGAGAAGTTCGTTATAATTAATTATTCAATTTATTCACAATAAATAACTATAAAGAGAAATAGACTAGTACAACTTATGATGAAAGTAGGGAAGTATTTCGGTTAACTAGTTAGTCCAACATGGTTTTCAAATTCGTCAACGATTTTACCTGATTTCAAACAGGTGATCGGGCTTGTTCTTGTAGAACTTCTGTCGCACAGCTTCACCATCCATCATGCCATGGATGTACGCTTCCCCAAGGAATTTGTAATGCCGATACGGATCACGGGAATCTGCCTTCTTCTGCCTTGATTTTGTCTTGGCCTCATTCTCCTCAACCTCTTCATCATCATCTTCGTCCTCCTCAAGCTCATCTTCACGCTCTTCATCCTCGTCGTCGTCGTCGTCGTCATCATCATAATCACTGTCATCTGGATCACTATTATCGTCACTGATATTGTCACCGTACGTTCCACTATCCGCGTTATTATATCCATCGGGTATTTTCTCCTGTTCACTTTTTTGCTCCTGTTTCTCCTTGTCCTGTTCTTGTTTGTCCTTGTCCTGCTCTTGTTCTTGTTTGTCCTTGTCCTGCTCCTGTTCCTCCTTGTCCTGCTCCTGTTTCTCCTCGTCCTGCTCCTCTTTCTCCTTGTCCTGCTCCTCTTTCTCCTTGTCCTGCTCCTCTTTCTCCTTGTCCTGCTCCTCTTTCTCCTTGTCCTGCTCCTCTTTCTCCTTGTCCTGCTCCTGCTTATCCTTGTCCCGGATTCCTACTGATGCTTCATTTATGGGAGAGGCAGCTTTTTGCTTTTGTTTCCACTTATTCAGATCTCTACGGATACCTTCCTTCCACTTCTCTTCCCGTCCCCTGTAGCGCTCTTTGCGAGCTTTGTTCTTCGCACAGGTTTTCATAGCTGTTTTCATAGCCTCGACGCTGTCTTCGAACTCTTCGAAGCTCTTCTCTTGTTGCGTCTTCCATTTACCCTTACGTAAGATGACAGGCACAGTACACCCATAAATGATACAAATCAAGTCCCCTTTCCGTACCTTCTCCGATACCAGTCCTAGAATTCCCTTCCTGGTTTTGATTAGTGCTCGATTCCAAATGACAGCCTGAACTCGGCGGCAGAATTCGGCGATGATTGAGTTACGCTCGTTGTAGATCAGCGCTGTTGTATCTACTGCGTTGCTACGGAGGCCCCCTTTTCTGATGGTTTCCTTACACGCTCGGGAATAATAGTACGGTGGATTTCGGTTGTACTTGCCTCTATCAGCTACCAAAGTTCGCCAAAATTCAACTGGTGGCTCGCCCGGATCATCGTCTGGCTTGCTTAGCCTCCGAGCATTCGTCCAGCCAGCTAGATCGAGCCAGGACGCAGGAATTGCCCCTGCCTGGGATACTTGCGCAACCTCCTCGACTACATCAAACTGGAAGCCTGTAACGTAGAGGCTGTAGTGGCCACAGTGAGGCCTCTTCCGGAATTTGAGTATTTTCAAGTTGACTTCATTTGACTGCCCGGCGCTGTAGTTCCTATGACCCTCTTGGGGAATGCCGACAAGCGGATCAGCATTCTTTCGACCCATTTTGACCATGTCCATTCCCGGGTGAGGAAAAATATCGAATGGTGCGCCCGTGATAATGGCAACCCAGGAGGGTAGCTCAAGTTCCTTTAATTCTGGAAAATTGTTCATCTGGTTCTCTGCTGCTTCCGAAACCTTTCCTTTACTTTTTGATTTATTCTTGCGACGCACTCTCAGCTTCTTATCCGGCACCTCTGGTGCGTCTATTTTCTTGCCACGGATTTCATCCCTTTTTGGTAACCACCACTTGACAATGTCGCGCAGTCCTTTTTCTGTCTGAGCAAAATACTCTTTGTGCTTGTCTATCCTTTCCTTTGGAGGTGGATGGCCTTTTTCTTCTTTAGATGATATTTGAGCCGGCTGCCAGTCATCTGGTCGCCAGTCCTTTGCCCACGGTCGACAAAGGATATCTAGAGCTTGGATGGGATCGGACACGGCGCCGCGTTTTATGCAGAAATGAACAAATTCTTTGCAGACGTCTGCATATGGCGTGCTGTAATCAAGAGGGTAAGGCTTCTGCTCCAAAGCGTCGGTAAATACCTCTGCAACCAGAGCCTCGTTTGTTCTTTCGGCGAGTGAAGCGGGAGAGAATGGACTCGCGTCTCTCGCAATTGCTACAAGGGCGTATACAGAATCGTGCGGTCGTCCACAGTCAAATATTGAGAGAGAGGTAACCAGGTATTCGAGACCGAGCAGACTACGGCGAGATAAAGCATAATCCTCCGGTTTGACAGCTTCATTGTCGCGTTTGTAATCCCTGAAAATCCTCCCTGTGGCACTTACCAACAGGCTAGCTCCCAGTTCTGAGATATGCTCAAACCAATTCGGAATTGGATTATCGTCCTCTTTCATCAATTCAGATAGGCGGTGAGTTGCGGTTTCAACCTCAACAAAAAGTTCAACTGCGATAGCAAGCTCGCCCCAGGGAATCTCGTCCAATCCACAATAGACAGTTGCGTCGCGGGCTAGAGCGATCTCCTGGACTACCCACCGTCGAGAAAACCAGGCACGTTGCATGAGCACTAAGAGGGCCTTCCATTTCTTAGCATGCGTTTTATCAGTGCATAGTTTGTCAAAGTCCTTGAGCTTTGTGATTTCGTCTCTGATGAAGTGAATCGCCGTAGTACTATCTTCGTCGTCTTCCCCGATCCATACGCAAACTTGTTTCGCGCTGGTGTACACCAACGACATCATGGCTACCTGAGAGCTACGCTCTTCGTGGTCCTTCTGGTCAATGCAAATGGCATCAATCCAAAGGATGCGGTCTTTTCCAGACCTGAGATACTTCAGTGCTAAGCCTAAAGTTTCTGATACCCGCTTTTTGTAAAGAACGCCATTCTTCTTGATCATGATAGCAAAAGTACCATTGTCTTCATCCCCCCACCGCCAAGATAGAGCTTCATATTCAATCATGTCCTTCCTTGCCTTTCTCCTTCTCCTTCTTTCTTCCCTTTTCCTTTTACGTTTGGCCTTTTGCTTCTCCTTCCTTTCAGCTTTTTCCTTTTTCAATTTTTCCTCTTCTGTATCACCCTGCGGGATGGAGGCTTGGCCACTTTGACCTTCATCCTTGTGACTGCTATCTTCTGGTGACTTTGTATCATCATTCACCTTTTCTTCTTCACTCTTGTGGCTGCTTTTGCCTGATGACTGTGTATCACCATTCACCTGACCTTGATTCTTGTGGCTGTTTTCTCCTGATGATTGTGTATCATTATTGGCCTGGCCTTCATTCTTGCGACTCTCTTGTCGTGCATCATGGCCTTTGGTATCGGACTTTTGTTCATAAATCTTCCTTACTGTTTTGTCTGGAGCTGGTGGATCATCCGAGATTCTTACCAAGAGGCGATCTTCGTTAAACTCCGCTTCGAACATCTCACAGTCTATTTGGGGTGAATCGAGGACACCCGGCAAAAGCCGAAGGAGTCTGATGCGTTGTCTGCCTACTGGGAGAGCATCATACTGGAATTCGGGGATTTCCCAGACAGTTGGGCGACCAGAATTATTATAATTGTTCTCTGGGGTCGCCCTTCTCCGATTGGGACTGCTTTCCTCGAATTCCAGAAGTTTCGATCGAATTTCTCTGGGAAGTTCAGACTTTGACTTTGGCATTGCGTCTTAAGTATAACATAAATTACTGCAGTATGGGCAAAATGGAAATGGTATTTGGCAAGATGCTGTTTTTATCCTGCTCAGGACGAGGCTGCGGGTGCGCAGTCTGGCAGTGTAGCACATGGCAGCTGAGAAGCAGGGGGCCCCTGGACCGGCTATTCCATTACGAACAGTCACGACTACCGTTACTAATTGTAGAACTTCAGAACAACACATGGCCTGGGTTATTATCCATTGCTTGACACAGGCTTAATACTCTGAAACTATCAATAACTCTTCTTAATGCCAATGGTATATTTAAATTCGAAAAGAGAGTAGAAAGAAGTGTACATGTCATAGTAAAGCATTAACTAGTTTTCATCATGCAAATTTAAATAGGATATACTATGGCCTGCCTTCTGTATTGAATAATCCTGATCCATTCCCTTTGTATACTGTGTCAATAAAACTGAGCCGCGCTGTATTATGGAATAGTGTTCAGCTGATAGCGCCAATCCAATTACAGTGACAGCTGGCAGCCACCACCCCAGCAGCCATGCATTCTTGCCCAGCTGGAACAACAATATGGTAATGACAAGCAATGGTGGCGGACGGCCGGCAATCGATCGGTGACCCGGGTACATAGCCGGTGAATGGGCTAGCTTCAAAGCGGTATCTCTATTCCGCTGTATTCCTTGAAGGGATTAGTGCTAATATTCTTATGCGATGTCTTGTAGCTGACACGTTCTCCAGCCCGACATCACCTTCAGCAGGCTTGCATATCAGGTGCGGGTGTCCTGTTGGTTTGACTCCTCATTGTTCCACGATATAAACGCAAAACAAATAATAGTGTCCAATCAGGGATACAGGGAGTATATTTGGGGGATATTAATCAATAGATATACAAATTCTAGTATTAATAAAATATAATGGTGGGCGGTGCTGACTACCGATTGGCAGATTTGACCAGCTGCCAAGTGTCAGGCAGATGCTTTCCGTATTTGATCCTGATCCGCTGCCGGAAGCTCCTGTGTGTTCCCCACGATCTTGTGTCAATTTATCACGCGGAAATAAATTGCCAGGTCGCGGGATAGGTTACCGAGGTCTGTGTCCAGTGGTGACATCGAGGCCGTGCGGTCGTCAAAACGCTATTTCTCAGCACGATAAACGTAAGAACCCCTCCTTTTTTATCATCTCATAAGTTATGATTTCAAGGAGAAAGTCTTCTGCAACTACTTAGGAATGTGGACAGTCCTTATTCCCTGGCTAGGCGCAATCAGCACAAGTCAGAAGGCTTTACACGTTATGCTTGGTGGAAATATGAAGTTTCTCTTGAGCTCATTCGTGATGAAGGTTATGCTCATATGAGCTGACTGATGAGAGAACCGGAATGTCCCCTATAATGAATGTATGGTAGTGAATAGATTTATTCGTGGGCACTCTTGTTCACCAGCTTTAGGGTACTATACTTATTTGATGAATTTCACTTTGCAAGGGTATTGCTCTGTCTCCATGGGACCTTCAATTTGTCTCTAAAACAAATAATAGTGTCCAATCAGGGATATAGGGATGAGAACAGACTTCGTTGTAGCGATGTAACCATAAAGCATATACGAGGTCTCGAATTATCAGATAGAACTTCCCATATTAAACCTCCCCGACAACATCAGACAATGGAGTCACCCGTGCCCCATTGTTTGTATCAATAGGCTTATTTTTCTACCTTTTTTGATGCGCGTGATAGTTTAGCAGTATATATGAACTTTCCTAGTGTAAGACGCAATCGTCAGAGACTGAGGTCCGAACGACGGATTTTTCACGATTTATCGTAATAGAGCCTGTCACGAGTAATAAAACGGAGAATACAGGATCTGATGTCACATACAAAATAACAGTAACGTAATTTCAGAACAAGCTACCGATCTTAGGGATAAGTTGTATGCCTTACTAGGTCTTGAACATGATGAAGACCGAGATGCAATCATTCACGACTACTCGAAATCTATCAACCTGACTACTTTCAGCGTTAAAATTATTAGACATCTCTTTCAAGACCAGCGGAACTTTGGATATACTCAGCGGCCAAGAGAATGCTAGCGCCTCACCTAGTGTATTGTAGAACTTCAAAGCTCCACAACTAGTTTCTTTCAATACGATATTGCGACCTTTAAGACAATGCTTTAGAACTTCTTCGAGCACGACACTCTCAATACGATGTTCGCAAACTTCAGCTATCCTATCTATCCCGGCATATGGCCGAGCCTTCTGCAACGCCTTCCCGGACTGTTTTCCGAGAAGCATCCTGGTGAACCCTAACCAGCAATCGCGAGGTGACGAATCCACCTTGTAGCTCTAATATGAGAGAGCCAGCAACTCCTTCCATGGGTGATCGCTACTTGGCCTGGACGCGTGAAGAGGACCTTCGAAAGGATTTTATGCCAGAAAAGACCGACCCTGACGCTCGGTTTTACGATTTTATTATACTAGCATATTTCAAAGCACGGGTACACAATCTAGCTACCAGGTGCTTCGTCATTACACAGGCAGGTGCCCTTGGTATGCCCTTGGTATTGCACTGCAAGGTACCCGGGCAGGGGATATTATCGCCACGTTTTTAGGAGGAGACCGTCCGTTCGTATTAGGCGATGCTTGGTCTAGTAAGGCATATATTTTACTTGGACATGCGTGTGTGCATGATATTATACTGGGTAAATCAATTGTCACTTCTGCAATAGAGCGAGACCTTCCCAAGGAAGAGCTACGAATTATATGGTAGAGCTACCAGCGATTGCTAATCCTTGAAGCGGGTGGCATACATCTGGTCTGGATGTTTAAAGAAGGCCGTGGTCAATAATCCACGAGCATCTCTCCGGAAACAGCACTATTGAAACTGGCGACTCCGATCTCTTGGCAGGGACGAGTGTAAGGGCACAGCGGTCGCGACAAAGATCTTCTTCACGGACCACGTGGGTTCTAAAACACATTTAATTAGTGGAGCAGGAGTCCCTAGCACCGCACTGTGGCGTGCGAGGATCTGGTAAGAAGGCTTCTAGAAGCTGAAGATTTAGACAAAGTCCCCTGAGTGAGCAACCAATCTGCAACGGCCGGTGACCGTGCCGCTGGTACGGATTATGCATAAGTTGAAGGGCTCGGGATATGCTCATTGGCGGGAGGCCGTGGCTTGGCTATGGAGTTAAGCATGTTCCCCAGGGACGTGCGATGCTAATTATTAGCACCGTGGAGCTGATGAAATACTGCACCCAGCAGCGGAATCCGTGCTCTATAGTCCTGGCGCTTGACGGGCTCCAACGCGGTCTCATCGGAGCTGATTACTCGTAGAGGAACAGCTTCGGATTGTCAGCATACACAGGACTTGTTAATGTATTTCTATGCCCCTGCACCAGCTCCATCTGTAAATTCCCATGAGGCGGCCGCCCTGGCCTAGCGGGGAAAGCTCCTGCCAATGAGTCCTCGGCAGTGTCATCTTCCATATCGATCAATTCTAGACGCAGCGCTATAAGATGATGTGCCGTCGACAGCCACGGGTACATCCTCCAGATCAGCGAAGCACGTGGGCCAGGTGAACCAGAGAGCTGGAGTAAAGACAACGTCTTCGCTGCTCTCAAAAAGGCGGGGACGCGCTGCGCTCAGCTACCTCACCCTTTCCCTCTGAGTTCAGTGATTCCTCCAGCTTCCAATTCCGCTTTCAATCATGGTCTTCGCTCTCAAAGCAGCAGCTGTCATGGCTGTGGCCAGCACGGCCAATGCAATTGCCGTCAAAAATGCTTGCACACCTGAAATGGAGCCCATGCAGGTCCGTCTGGCCTATGTTGGTGATTCAGGCATGGCAGTCAGCTGGAACACCAATGTCTCGTTGTCCAACCCCACGGTGTACTATGGCAATGAACACGCAGGACAGCACTCCGCTTCCTCCAAGATCTCCACGACCTACGAGACATCCACAACCTGGAATAACCACGTCGTGATCAGCGGCCTCAAACCAAACACGAAATATCACTATCAGCCCCAATGTGCCACTCGTGACTACACCTTCACCACGGCACGATCTAGCGGTGATGGTACTCCCTTCCAATTCGCCATGGTCGGAGACATGGGCACTTTCGGCCCCGACGGTCTTAGCACCACCAACCCGACTATCGACCCGCTCCAACCAGGCGCGCTTACTACCATCCAATCCCTTCAGAATCATAAATCTCAGTATGATTTTGTTTGGCATGGTACGTCTCTCAAGAGAAAGCTTTGCCACGAGCAGGACTAACTAGGCTTACAGTGGGTGATATTGCTTACGCGGATGCATGGCTCAAGGAGGAGAAGGCTGGAGTCGTCGGTCCACTCAATCAAACTGACGATGGAAAGATGTATGATAGGATCTTGAACGATTTCTACAATGAGATTGAGATCCTGTCCGAAGAGGCGCCATATATGGTTGGCCCTGGTGAGTCGTGATATGACAGAACTAGCATTGAGATGCAATTTTGACTCTTGCGATCCAGGTAACCATGAGGCCAACTGTGACAATGGATCCAACCTCGGGATCTGCTTACCTGGCCAATTGAACTTCACTGGATATCGTCACCACTGGAAGTAAGTTAAAATTCCTCGTCCAAGTGGGCTTAGGGTTCAGTTCTTCAGAACCGACCCAGTAGCTAACCCGTTCACAGCATGCCTTCCTTCGCATCTGGCGGAGTCGAAAACTTTTGGTACTCCTGGGACCACGGAATGGTCCACTTCATCCAATTCAACACGGAAACTGACTTCCCCAACGCTCCTGATCTTCCAGGAGGATCCGGTGCAGAAGATGCCGGCCCATTTGCACCCAATGGCACTCAGCTCGCTTGGCTCGAGGAAGACCTGAAGCGGGTGGACCGCAGCAAGACCCCCTGGGTCATCGTCGGTGGTCACCGTCCCTGGTACGTCAGCACCGATGAGTGCACTGACTGCCAGAACGCCTTCGAACCGCTCTTCCTCAAGTACAACGTCGACCTTGTCCTACACGGCCACAAGCACTTCTACGAGCGCATGTCCGCCATCGCCGACGGTGTCGCCGAGGAGATTGACCAGAATCCCAAGGCTCCCTGGTACATTGTCAGCGGCGCTGCTGGTCACTACGATGGACTTGATACCCCAACGTTCCCGCTCGTGAGCACGTCACGAAAGGCCATCTGGACCACCTATGGCTGGAACTTGTTCACCGTCCACAACTGCACCCATCTAACTACTGAGTATATCTGCAGTGGAAACGGCACTGTGCTTGATACCGCCACGTTGGTCAAGGAGCGCCCTTGCCATGTATCGCGATAAGTAAAATCGAAGTGTATGTGCAGGAAAAAGCCCGTATGAGTGCATTACTATTCACTTCCACCCTTGTGTAATAAGTGTTGCCGGTCTCGGATTTAGGTGATAACTGTGACACCTTGTTCATACATTATTTAAACCACGCAGCTGAGAATAGACTGTATACATCTAGATTTCGTTTATACTCTGCCCCTCATGCCTACCCGGTGTATCACTGAACAGAATATCTCGCATTCGGGTAATTGTGATATTTTTTTGGTGGGGGG